>VZUI01057574.1:0-239476 GCA_013401135.1 Cettia cetti | reverse complement strand
CGGCCGGCGGCGGCCCGGCGGCGCGCCCGACGCGGCGACGGAAGGAAGCGGCGGGGACGGCCACGGGCGCGGAGGAGGCGGGGGCCGGGGAAGAGGCGGCGCTTACGGGCACCGAGGAGGCGGGGGACGGGGCAGGCGAGAGCCTCGAGGCCGCGGGGCAGCGCCGCCGCCCAGCGCCCAGCAGCACCGCCGGGTAAGCAGGAGGAGAGCCCGCCCTCCACAGCTGCCGCGGGAGGCGGAGCTGAGCGTGCGGGGCCCCGGGGCGGCCCTCGGGCTGGGGGCGCGACCCTCCCCTCCCCAGCTCCTCCTCTCCGCTCTCCTGCTCCTCCCTTTCCCGAGGTGGAGGCAGGCTAGGGGCTGTGCTCCAGCCTCTGGGGCGGGCTGGGACCGCTCGGCAGCTGCAGCCTCCCTGGCCTCTCGTTTTGCTCTGGGACAGCTCAGTCTGCGCACTCTGATGCAGCATACTCAGGGCTTTTCTTGCCGAAGTACATGTACAGTTTTGCGCTGAAAAGATAAAAGTCTTGTTTGAAAAATGCAGCTGAAAAAATACATCCTCAGTTTGCAAATAGAGATGAAGAATTGTTGAGCATTTTTGGCACAGTTGTTTTAATGGTTGGACTCGGACGATCTTAGAGATCTTTCCAGCCTTAACGATTCTATGATTGGAAGGTGAAATGAGCATGTGTCTTGTCCAGCCTGTGGTTCTCGCAGTGAAGACATGGTAATAGCTCGCCTTACATAATCGATATCTGAGATTCACTGGATATCATTTGCCATTAATAGAGATTGATAGCTGTGCTTCAACCCGTTATAAAATGTTTTAGCAGATTAAAAGTAGCACAGACATACCGTTGTGTACCACACCTACATAGGCAATTTCCTGTAGAGGTATTAAAATATGTTCTCTAACTCTCCGTGGTATGAGATCAACACTGTGCCTTTAAAAAGAGTTTGCATCAAAAAATGCTTTGACTACTTCATTCAGATTGTCTTGCTTCTCTTAGCATTGTTGCAACGTAGAAATGGTAGCTGTCCCTGGATTGGCAAAGAGATTACAATGATGACCTAATACTAATTGATGTTGGCAGCACTGGGAGTCTTAATGTAGATGGACCAGCTGCTACCTCAATTCCAGCATCATGTTAATTAGATTCATTTTGACTTTTATGATGCCATGGGTTCAATTCAACCCAGCCAGTGTTTTATCTGTATTAGAACTCCCATGCTTTCTCGTGGATTTAAAAAATAGAAAATATTGATTTTGCTACTGTATTTAGTTACATAGTGCTAATGTTTTGGGAGATAATATTTTGGTTCAATTGGTACAGTTACCTAGAATGCTGGTCAGTATTTTCACATGTAAGCAATATAAATTGCTGAATTCACACCAATGTTTGTGGACAGATTTGGATCCTGGATGGGAAACAACAGTGTTCCCTCATAAGCTGCAGAATCATTTCTGCCCTGGACTGATTTTTTCTGAAGTCATTCAACCCTGCCATTAAAAAGTTTTTGGGGGACACATTACAAAAAGGGAGAAGGAGAAGAAGTGCTAGGGGAGAAGCAGATTAGGTGCTGTGTTTGTATTCATGTCCTGCATGGCAGATCCAGCTGTGGATCAGAATCTTAGAGAAAAAAAGCTTCATAATTTCAGTCAGCTCCTGAGAAGCTGCCTCTATGAGTAGATTCCCAGCTCTACTTTTGAAATAGGATGCTGCCTCTCTCAAACATGAAATTAATTGATTTAGAAACCATGTTTTGCCCCTGATCACTCTGTTATTGACTTGGATATGCTCTTTATCTTAGCTTAGCACAGTGGCTTTATTTTTGGCCAAGACTGTTATGGTTTGGGACTTTAAAAGTGAAGCAATAGCTAAGATTTTCCGAGAACTCTGCTAAAGATTGTTCAAATGTAATGCTCTTCCTGCACTGGAGGATTTTGACATTAAGCACTGAATGGTCTCTTAGCACACCTGCCACAAATTGCATGTTTAGCAGCTTGGATGGGACTGGCTTCCAGCAATCCAGTCACAGCATCACCAGCTGTGCCAGCCTGCAGCTGCTGAATTTTAGTGCTACCTCTGAGTCAATCTCATAATTTACATTTCTGGAGCAGGGCGGGCTTCCTCCTTCCATGGAGGGGGTGTGGCCAGCATTTATCTGACAGAGAATTTCCACCTTTTAATCCCAGTTCCTTAGTGTTATCTGTGTTCAGCAGAGTGACTTGTATTACTAAAGTGCACCACCTCAGTGATAGGATGCTTGGCCCAGAGTAAGCATTTTGTGTGAGCTGAGACCCTGCTGTCTTTCAGCAATAGGGGGCAAATCTTCTGAAGTGGTGATGTGTGAATTGCAAACCTGGAAAGTCAGGTAATAAGGCAGGGAGTGTGATGGTCTTAACACATTCACTTTCCTTAGTGTGTGCTGAGATGCTGGAGTCTTCTCAGAAAAATATTTTTTTAATTTTTTTTTTTACAGTGAAATAGAAATGGGCATTAAATTACATATTTTGGCAGTAATATTTCTTAGTCAATTGCATTCATGTAAAAGCACTGTTAGTCTTAAAATGTTAAATGCTTTGAAATGTTTTGGATGTTCTAATTTAATGGCTCCTAAGCTTGCACTTGAAGCTGCAGGAGGGCATTATTTCTGACCTGTACAAGAGGGAGAAGAAAGTGTTGTGGTGGCACAATCAGTTTGCAGTTTTGTGGGGCAGTGAACACTGAGTGCTTTACGCTGCTATAGGGGTCCTGTTCTTTGGGTTTGGTCATGGGTGATCAGCTCTGTTGTTTGCAAAGCCTGGGAAGACCCAGAAATTGCTATGTCAGTTCTCCCCTCCTCAGCAGCGTGCTGAGGGAGAAGAAGATTAGGTGCTGTGTTTGTATCCATGTCCTGCATGGTAGGTCCAGCTGTGGATCAGAATCTTAGAGAGAAAAGCTTCATGATTTCTGTCAGCTCTTGAGAAGGTGGCTTTCCGAGTAGATTCCCAGCTCCACTTTTGAAATAGGATGCTGCCTCTCCCAAACATGAAATTGATTTAGAAACCACGAGAAAAGGTGTTCTTATTCCTTATGAAGAGGGAAAAGGATCTTCCACTTGTTACGTGTTTTTGTAACTAGTGTGCATGTTGATTTAACTGGTTTGATTACGGAAGATCTTGTGTCCTCCCTTCCAAAATGAATGTCTAATTAAGACCAGCTGCTTTACCAAATGGCAGATTTCTTTGTAGATCTGTCATCTTGAATATTTTTCCATTGTTTCAGTCTGCTTTAGCTCATCTATGCTATGTTAAATAAATAAAACACATTTGAAATTAATGTGGCATTATAATGCTTAAAGTAAAAGGTCCAATTGGTGTTGGTCCAATATTATCTCCTACTTTTAGTCTAACTCAGAATTCATGCTTTATGTACTGTCAGAATTTTTAAATTGCTCTTGCTGTGAGATACAGTATGTTAAAATAGAAACAGCTTTCTGAAACTGTGGCTATGATGCTGGGTTTTATTTTGATGGTCTTTGACCACAATTTTTTTGGGAGGGGGAAGTGGTGATTTAAGGAGATTTTCTTTATGTTCATTTATGTTCATTACATTTGCAATTTATGAGTATTCTTTTAATTTTCTATTCAATGGTAGACTGAGTATGCATGTGATGAATGCTACTCCTTCAGTGCAGTTGGAATTGGCAGGTCTGTTTCAATGTTCCTTTCCTGATTTTGGGCAGTGTTGCAGTAAACATTTTATTGTTATAAAATGGAGTTTAACAGATGGATTTTAGTGCAGTCTTTCTCATGTGTGGTTAGTTTCAAGATGGCATCACATTTATGTAGTATTTATTATATCTTCATTCTGTGGTCTATGCACATATAGAAGTGATCTAAGAGAACATCTAATGCTGTCAGCATCAGATAAATTTTTCTGATTAATATGAGCTAACCCTTTACAATCTAAGCAACTGCAAAAAGCAGATGAGAGGCACAGTAATGAAAGTAACAAATACAGATATATTTAATTTCCTTTAGAATACTGTAACAGAACTTGTGCCGATAGAAGAATAGATTTCTGGATCTTGGAGATAATAAATCTTTTGACATTTTGTGTCAATGTTCTCAAGAGCAACTAGAAAAAACTTATGTAAATTAATGTACATTAGTTTGTAAGCTGTACTCAATTACTAATGAGGTGTGAAGAGCTTCCCTTCTCAGGAATTTCTCTACTGTGATGGTTCAGTGTCAAACTGGTGTTTGTTAAATGGGATTCTGCAAGGCTTCATTCTATATCTGCTCATGTTCAGTTTTCTATTAATAATTGCAGGGAAGGATTAAAATATACAGTGTTAAAATTTGCAGACAGTGCTAAACTAGCAGGAGGGTGGAGCACAGAACAGTCTCAACAAATGGAAGAAACAACCTGCATTTGGGCGTGATTCAAGGTCAAATATAATACAACCACATTTACCTAGGAAAAATCTGTAGCAGTGTGTGACTGATTAAGGTACAATTTTATAGAAGAGGACTGTCAGCTTAATGGATGAGAAGGTATCAATTAGTGATGCCATTACACTGAGGAACTAATTCTATTTTTGCAAGGTTTGGAATAGCTAGGCAGAGTTTAGAGAGAAAGAATGAAGAAAGATGCAAAGAGGATATGACCGAGGAGGAAAAGCTGAAGAACCTGGTTCTTCCTTTTTTTTTTTTTTTTTTTTTTTTTTAATCTGAGGAAGAGGATACTTACGACAGGCCTAGTTAGCAATATTCAATAAAGTAGAAAGGCTGCTGCAACGATCCATTTTAGGCAGGACTAGAAGGAAAACATTATTAAGAAGGGTATGGTTTAATTGGGGCCTTGAGAATAAAATTTGTGACTGAAGGATTAGATAGTTTGTGTAGGAAGTACATGGGAATCAGGACAGAAAAATATGTATGGTGAAGGTTACTGAGCCTACTCAGTAGACCTGCTGTGTAACCACTTGTCACAGCCCTAGTTATTTTTTTCTTTTCTTTTTTTCAAGGCTGTTTGTGCAATGGAAAAACATAAATCCTTTTTATACATCCAAAGTTAATGTATTCTCTTTGGTTTCTAGGCAATAGAGGAACCTGTTTTTCACAGTATTGGTGACTCCAGAGTTTCATAATAGTCCCTAATTGTTTAGTGTGGAATGGTTTAATGATAATTTATTGTTATTCATTCAGCATATTTTACTAACTTTCCTGCTGATACAACTTGAGAGATTTGTATTGAAAGCATCCCATTACACAGGTGAATGTCATTGTGGCAGAGTAACTTCATGTTTGACTCTTTTTCTGTAACTTCCTTGGGAAGAGCTTGATTTTTAAAAAAATATTTTAGATGGCTATGTATCTCTGCCCTCACCTACTTAAATGCTTTTGTTCCACATTTTTTATTCTTAAGTCTCTGGGGTAGTAATTTGATAGCTTTTTGGTAACATGTTGTCCCAAATATTTTCTAGCTTAAAGAAATAACTTTACTGGCTGCATATTTGGTTAACTATGTGAAACATAGCTTTCATCATAATCTTATTTAGATTTAATTATCTAGTAAAGTGGTGTGGATTTTATTCAGAGGAAATATAACATGGTAATTAATTGAACACTGGAGAAGAACTTCCCGTCATATTTAGCTGAAGATTTTAGAATTTCGGGAGGAAGTAAAACTCCACAGGTTAAGAATGCATGCATCCATGCATCCATGCATGCATCCATCCGGGGCGATGAACCAGTGCTGTTAGGTACCAGTAGGTGGTGCAGGCAGCCCGCCCCTTGACGCTGGCGGCTCCCGTGCTGGGACGGAATTACTTGGTGGGGAGTCAGGGTGTGTGCACATCATGGGGTTGGAATGTTCTTCTCGTCTCAGGGTGATGTTTTTTGAACGTACAGCACAGCATGTGAAAGTCACATATACGTCTGAGTTACTAGGATTTGCCCCTGGGTCTTCGAAACACAGCTGTGAAGAAAAGCTATTTGTAGGAAGGGTCCACTTTGTAATTCTGAGCCAAAAGTCTTGTGCTGCTGGGATGAGCATTTGGTCCCACATAGCACAATACAGGAGTTTGGGTACATCAAGTGAGGGACAGTAAGTATTTCTGCTGAAATATCAACTAATATCAAAAATATCAATTTGTAGAAGTGACGAATTTGTTTTAAAAATTATGCCAAGCCAAGCAATGCTGTTGCTGTTTTTCCTCACAAAAGTAACTGGGCAGTTTCAGGAGCCCTGTTTTTAGTTTCCAGCCAGTCTAATAGTGCTGCACAGTCTATTGTAGCAGATAGAAGGTTTCGCTGTATTAAAAAAAAAAAAAAAATCAAACAAATGCTGATGATTGAGTCAGTGGTGATTTAAAGACTTTTAAAAAATACAGAAGAATATTTCTTACAGGTTTTCACAATCACAGGATTTCAAGCCTGTGTGATTCAGTGTTCTGTTGTAAGGCATAGAGAGGGGTCCATTTATTTCATACTGTTTTCTTTCATGTATGCAATTCCTCTGTATTATGTGTATGTAGGGGGACTGGGAGGAAGGGTTGAGTTTTTCTAATTGTTTGTTTTATTTTTGAAAATAAGACTTTAACTTTTCTGCAGGTAGACACTGTAATACACTGCTGTAAAAGCATAAATCTGCTGGAGTGTGTAAGAACCTTGCCTTAAGGTTCTATTTCTGTTTCTATTCCTGTTTCTCTTTTCCCAGAGGATAATTCTACATTAGAGACTGTACAGTCTCTCGTCTTAACCCTGAAATAGCCATGGTCTTTGTCTTGGAGGAGCACAGTGGTGATGCTGGGCTGCAGTTCTTCCTAGGCTCTTTCACTGACCTGTTGTGAGGCCTTGAGTTTTTTTGATTGCCTGACACACTAGGGGGTCTTGCTGGATTGGTTGTATTTTTGGATTTGTTTTGGTTGTTGATTTGTTTTTCTTCTTGTTTTCCTTTTTTTTTTTCAGTGTCCTGTTTCAGACTGCATCATTCACATTATGCTGCTTTTCTGCCTTCACTTTTGTATTATGTTCCTGTAATTTGCAACCAGAGGTTGCATGCCCATGGAAGCAATGGAAATGCAAATGTATTTGCACGCCTCCTCATTTAATACTCCTCAGTGTTTCTTTTTTTTCCATATCAACCAAATTGTTAGCAAGGATGTTAAAGGATTATTGTCTCAGAATAAAATGTTTTTATAAAGACAAAATTTAAAAAATGTGCTAATGAGAAAAAGTAGTTCCTTCAGTGTTTTTGGTGTGGCTCTTAGTTTGAATTACTGTCAAAGATGGGGGTTTGATGCAAATTTGCCTTGTGGGTTCCACTTGGGTGTAATATTAGTGAACTCAGTGTGGTTTCACTCCTGATGGAGTCACAGTTGAAGCTCTGCACCAGTTGTCCAGACAGCTGAAGACTGTCTGTATCTCACCACTGCAAACTGGGTGCAAAGTTCTCCTGCAGTTACTGCTCTGTGTCCACCTAAATTGGCTCACCAGTCCAAATTGTAGCATGTAAGGGTATGATGGGTGCATAAAATCATGGGATTGTAGGGCATCCCAACAGTTACAGCCCAGTCCTTGTTGGTAATTTGGGTATATTTGCACTCTCAGAAAGTTCCAAATTACTTTTTAAGCTTCTTCACAGCAGTGTTAATTTCAGGGTCTAGGAGCATCATTGTGTGGGAACTCTTACTTTTCAGAATTATACTTCAGACCAGTGGCAAAATAAAATTAGATTTTAACATCTTGGGGTTTTCAGTGTAGTGTTGCTGCATTGAGGACCTTGGACAATGATTCTTCACTGCTTTATCTCAAGCTGCATGTTGGATTTAGCGAAGCATATTCTCTAAGGCCATTTGGAAAGATATCTTTCACAGGATTTCTCCCTTCACTGTCTTCCAAAGAAGGTTGGAGGTAAATGAGGAAGGGGTGTCAGTGCTTTGAGTGGTGGTTTCTAAAATGCCTGCAGTAAGTTGCATCCATATTTGATATAAAAATAACAAAGGGTGGTTTTTAGAGTGAATGCAGAGAACATCCATAAAAACGTCCATGGTACTATACCACTCTGGTATAGTTATGAAGCAGTTTCATAATGATGGTTCAAATGTGAAACAACATTGCAACACTGAGCATCTCAAGAGGCTGATAGGACAGAATAAACATGGAGACGCAATACACAGAAGTGGAGTTTTCCATGAACACTTGATAAGTTTTGTTCTGTTTGTGTAGAATTGTTTGAGCTTTGTTTAATGTTAGGCTTTTTGGAGATGTTATGTCTAGATATGAGTCATGCTCTTTACTTTAGCTGTAAATAGGTTTGAACATAAGAACTTTTCGGGATCTAGACTTTTTTCTTCTGGTATTTCATATTGATATTGTGCAACTTCAGTGATGCATTTCAGAGAGGAACCTTTGTTTATACTCTTTATCTACAAGTTACATATTGTAGAGGATGATAGTTCATACCAGGTAATAGTCTAATGACTAATCTGTTTGAATTACCCATAAGAGATTTTAAAAATCAAGGAGAGAGAAATATTTTTTGCTAATGAAGTTTTTAAGATGGTTTCTAGAACAACATTTTGTGACTGTTGAAGCAGTAACAATTTTATGTAGAAACTTCAAACTCAAGTCTTGTTCTTGTGTACTTGATGAGATGTTTCTGCCGTTAACCGGAGCATCATTCCTGTTTGGCAAAGCATTGATTCCAGAGTAGGATGTCTCTCTTGGCTAATTCTACTTTTAGCTAACTCAGAGTGCTGAGTTCCAGTATCCAACATTTATGAACCAGTCTTAGTATTTCATCCCTCGTTCAAAAATTCTCATCCCGTACAATAAAGACTAGAAGCTTTTTTCTTTGTGCTACCTGTTCTCTCAGCTGCCCTTTCTGCTAATTAAGCTTCTCTTCAGCTTTGGTAGATCTCTCTAAAGGTCACCAATAGCGCAAACTAGTGAAGAGGATTACTCTTTGTAGGGATATTTTTTTTTTTTTTTTCTTTTCATGAAAGAACGATTGAGTCAAGGCTCTTCCTTCCTTAGTCTAAAGGGAAAAATAAAAAGCTTTAGCTTTTTCCTTTTTCCCTCAAGTTTAAAAAAACGTTTATAGTAGAAACTTGAATCTATACTTGAGGAGCTCTGATACCTAGGTGAACAATAAGAAAGTAAATTGTTTCTGAGAGGCAATGCTGAAAATCACTACAAACTCATCAATAGATCACTGTGTCAGTATGAAAAGACTGTGAACATGCAAACACATATGTCACCTCATCCCCATGAATACTTTTGTAGAAATAATTTTTAGCTTACTCTGGTTTGTATCACTGTAATGATGGAATAGATTGAATGTTTAACAATATGATTTAATCTTATTAATACTGTTGACAAACAGAAAGTGCAATACACAAAATATTAAATATCAAGATTTTTGGTTTGTCTTTCCATTTCATCAGGTGTAGTCTGGAAAACATAGTGCATGAAACAAAAGGATTTGCAAATATCTATACTGCCTTGTTCAAGCTGGCTGCCCAGAATTGCAATTAAATGACTGTTATAAATGCTTGTTTTCTGTTGAATAATTGAAAGGGGGAAAAGTCTTATTTAAATTATATGAAACCCTGAAGGAAGAAGTATAATGAAAAGTGGTTTAATTATTTTCAGTGAGACAGCAAAACAGACTGATGACCTTATCAGTATTTGTTTGTTTTCTTGCCTTGTTGCATTCTTTGTTAGCCCCAGAAAATACTGGTTATTATGCAGGAAAAAAACCCTCTCTTGATAAGGTAATATATTATTTTCACCTCTTTCAAAATATATAGCAAAAATCATCCTTTTGTGTGCCAGTTTACTTTAGAAACAGCTTGTGGGTTATGTTGCAGAGCCATAATGGCTGATGCTCTGTGGTAAAAAGGCAGGCAGAGGATAACAGAGAGAGTACTCGATGAAAAAGTTGCAGTCTGCAATGACTACTGACTGAAGGATTTGAGGACATAAAAAAAAGTTCTAGCTGTGATCAGTTTTCTTCCCAGTTTCAAATACAAAGTGCACTGAAGCTTTTTTTCCCTTCTTAGATAAGCGACCTGCCAATGAACTTGAAATAATTTTTCATCTGAATTTCCCTCAATTCCTTTTTTTCCAGTCCCTTTGTACTTTATGTACAAACATGATATTGTCATGAAGAGAGTTGGAATGAAAGACTGACATTAAGTATTACATTCTTTTTTGTTCGGTTGGTTGGTTGGGGTTTTTTTTGTTTGTGTGTGTGTGGTGATTGTGCATCTGCAGGACACATAGGCCAGCAGCTTCTGGAGTTCTCCTGCTGGGAATGTCCAGCTGCTGTACAAAGTAGAATAGATCTGGCTGAGAAAAGAGGGTAGATCTCCTACTCCAGGGTGTGTAAAACCACTGTATTCTTATGGGAAGTGGGAGATGCAACTTGGAATGCGTTTGTGCAGAAAAAGGAATTTATTTCCACTTTTTTTATAAAATGCTGTTGTTCTGCAGTAGATGAAGAAACATGGATTGTATTTATTTACACATCTCTTTGAGGTGCTTTATTTTGGCACTCCCCTCTCTTTTGCCGCAGTCCCCATCTATTCTCAGTTAATTGCAGGATAAGCAAAACTCTTTTTGCTGGAGAAAATGTTGTTTCTGTCCAAAATGCACTGCTTTGAGGCCAAGTGCATGCCACACATTGATGATAAATAATTCTGCTTCTGAATTACCTGAGTCAAGACAGTGTGGTGTCTCTACACCTTTTATCACTGTGATGTATAGGTAGAGCCCCCAAACACACTCATCATTAATTCTCAGAGTGTAGTATAGGAGTTGGAGAACATGCTCTGAGATACTGCTGCCTTTACCATCTTTGAGCTATCCTGCTGAAAGAGCTTGGAAACAGGGTATGTGGTGTGTAGCTGCCTTTTGTTTTGGGGGAGCATCGTAGAGACACACAGTGTGTAATGCAACTGTATTTTAAATTACAGTGCTTGTGGATTCAACACAAGTTTCATTTTCAAAAGACATACCCACCAAAAATCAGGTGTTTGGCTGTAATTCGCTGTGTTATGGGGACAACACCTTGCACAGTGCCTGAGAGAACACTACATGATTATTTCTTTTTCAGCTGAGTTTGTTCTTGGAAAGGTGCTATTGACTTGTGCAAGGCAAGTTGATAACGGAGGGTGTTAGTAGCTGGTGGTTTTTTTACCACTTGTGTACTCTGTCAGGGAGATCCTGCCTGTAAGGCAGGGATTGCAATCTCTTAAATTCATATCCTTGATGAATTACTATTTCACTTATTTCTCCTTTCCTTGTATCACTGAGTTGGCTGGTTTGCAGATACCTAAGAAAATGGATCAGGCTATACATTTCTCACGTAACTTAAAGCACAAGGAAGAAGAAAGGTTTTGGTGTCTGTCAAATGGCAAGTTAGTACTCTCTGCAAGCATCTTTTCTGGTTTTCCACTGTATAAAGAAAGAAATTCATTGTAGTATTGGTCTCAAAATGCTGTTTAAAACTCTGTGAGTCAAGGATAGCATGTTTTGATGTAGCCTTGCTGTAGTTGCATGGTTATTTTGTTTAGCATGACTCAATTCTTATTATAATCTGTATAATTCAATATATCTATATCCTGCTTGTTTATTTCTTGATATGGGATTTTACATTCTGGGTTAAAGTGTATTTTGTTTGCACCTCAGACAAACTGCTTTTTATCCTTTGTATATTTTTAATAACTTACTGGTCATTGATTTACTATGTGGCTCTCTATTGGTCCTAAAAAGTATCCCCTTTTTACTCCCCTTACTGGAAATATTGTCAAATCAGACTATTTGTAACTCAGGTTTTAGTACTTCAACATGCCATGCCACAAATGTAACAATGCAATTAATTCAATTTACAAAATGCATACTGACTGGGTCTGCTAGTTTGTTGATAGAGTGGTAATAGAGATGTGAGTTTTTTTGGTAGTATGTAAAATTACATTTATGAAATGGCAATAAGTAATGAAAGATGAAAAATGTAGCAGCTATTCTTCTGGCAATGTTGCAGATATAGTGAAAGGGTGAGGAAAAAATGCTGTCTTCTGTGATTTCTTATACAGGACCTTTATAGGGTTTTAAGTTGGTAGAGTGTCTCCTTTTGAAGCTTTAATTTTCATTACGTGAATATTTATGTGTTTGGAATATGCTATCATTGTGTGATGGTCAATCTGAAAAAGTGACAGATGTTGGTGGTTCTAATTTAAAATCAGAACAGAATTTCCCGCTGTGAACTAAACACCAGTATTTGTATATAGAACCTCTAAAATGATGCCTTACACCTGAATGATTGCTTTGAAACCTTAACTGAAAAAGGGGTCTAAAAGCAGCCACAAATGGCAAATGTTCTGAAGTTCATGTTAAAATTTTGCAATAATTGAAATAAATATTGTAGCAGAGGATTTTTTTAAAACTATATGATTTTGACAAAGGACAGCTCTGTGTCCGCCTCTATTATGTGAGAAGGACTAGATAGGTGGAGAATCAGTAAGTCTTTAATGGAAAGGGAAAACAGCATTTACATTAGAAAAAGGAGTTTAACATTGCAGGAAATTAAAACCAAGGATATGGCTTACGAGTACACTTAGCCAATCTAGCAGATAACTGCTGGCATATATGGAGAACTGCTTTCCAGTTCCCATGTCTCATGGCATGCTTCCAGCCTATCTAACCATTATTTGTACTTGTCTGATTCAGCTGTGAAATGACAAAGGAACTGAAGCTGGCAGAAGGTTAAAAGCAGAAAAGAAATGGAAACTATTGATTAAGTTTCTGTTTCAAAAAATCCTGTTCTGTTTGGTGTCTTTCAGAAATTTTTTTTTCTTTAATAGTGACAATTGAAAATAGAACAGTGTGGGTGAATATCACTAAGCTATTTCCATGTTTTGAAATACATAGAAAAAGAATGTCTTACTCCTATGTGCTTTCTTTTTTACAAAATAGATGCATTTTAAAAAGCCCTAAACTATTAACTTGTTACTGTCTCTTATCAAATACTTTTGAATTTAAAGGTAGGTGATAGTTTTGTTGTTATTAAAATGTAAACTTTGGAGGTTTCCTTTCATGTGTAATAGAGCAGAGCAGAAATTTTTTGAGAGGTTTTTTGGAAGAGTTTTTGGTTTTTTTTTTCTGTTTTCATTGTGGCAAAATATAGATCTGTTGAGAAAATTTGTCACATACTTCTTGCCTGAGAAACCCTGAAGCTTCCTCTTGTTGTTTTTGATCTTGGTACAGTTGCTGGATTTTTTGTTGGCTTTGTTCTAAAGCTGTGTGCATGTAGGGGTTGTTAAATAAAAAATAGACATTTCAATATAACTGAGGTCTTCTCTAAACCTTGCTCTTTTGAGCAGACTTCATTCCAACTTTATGAAATAAACTCTATGAGTTAGAATCAAATTTTTCTCTGTTCTGCAGATGGATGACTGAGCTTTTTACATAATTTGTTGTGCTTTTACTTTGTCATTGATATGGCTGCAGAAGTACAAAGCTTTTCAATGTGTAGAAGTTTGTAAAAGATATTTTTATTGAGAGAGGCTGTCTTACCAATTGACTAAGACTAGTAAAATAGCAATATCCTTTAAAACATCTTTTATTTAAGTGTTGAGATAAATATTTCCCCTCAATAAATTTTTCTTTCTCGATGTTACAGAACTCCTCATGTGTGTTCTTTACAAGTTATTGTTAAAGCTGTTGGTACAACTGCTTTCGCGATTTTAGAAGTGCTGGAATAAAACAGCAAAATTAAATACTAAGGATTAAGTAGACTTTGAGATTTTCAAGCCCTGAGTAGACAAAGCCCCAACCTACATGGTCTGATTTCAGTTTTGACCTTCTTTTGAGTAGGCAGTTGGACAAGATGACCTCTTGCAATCTCTTTCAGTTTGAATTACTCTATAATACTGTGACATTAACACGTAAGAATTGAAACAGTTTCAGGACACTGGCAATCTCTAATGCAGCTTAGGAAACTTCTTTTTAGGAACAGCAGATTTGGTAAAAACAATTATCTTTCTCTAGAAGATTTCCTTAACTGATCCAGAATGCTAAGTGTAACTTGGTCTTAGAATAAGACATGCAACATTCACATATGTGGATCCATATGTATGCAATATATAAACCTCCTGGTTTTTGCCAAGTACAGTCTATACATAGGAATAATCAGCAATCTTACTGAAAATGCTGTAACCTTTGTGGCAATATACTTACTTTGTAAGGTTTTCTTGAAACCTGTTATTTCTGTCAAGACAGAGGTCCCTATTTTATGTTTGCACTCATATTTTTGAATGATGTTTTTAAGACAAAAATCAGCTTTTAAAGTTACTGACAATTTGAAGGTAGAAGACCTGCCAAGTTTTGTGTGGGTCCATGTGACAATTTTGTGTAAATTGCTTGATGAGTTTATATAGTTGCCAGTAACTTTCATAAAATCATTTCCACTGAATTAAAGAAAAAAATACAGTTGATTTTTCTATTGGTGGAAATATATTAGCTTGGCTAGTTTAGAAAATCAAAAGTCTCGTTATCTATAGACAGCAGCTGAACAAACTTCCTACAGACTCTTTGTTCACAGCATGGGACAGCCTTGGGGGAGAGAAGCAAAGGGCTACTTCTGCAGTTAATGCAACTTGTTTATACTCTACCAAATTTTCCAGTTAGTGCAGAATGAGTACTGAATTTATAATGATACTGTTTTCACAACATATCCCATCAAGTATCCTTCAGTTTGGAGTTTTAATCTAAATCAGTATAGTGAAGTTTTAGCTAGTGGCTTTGTAGTTTGGAAAAATCTGTATTTAATGAGCAGCACCCTCAAATATGTACTTTCTGAAATAAATAATTACTTGGCAGGCTTTGCCAAGAACAAAGTCTTGCAAACCTACAATGCATGGTTATTAAGTTCCATTTATCTACAAGTCAACAGTTTTCAAACTATGTCTCTGAAAGCCGCAGTGCAAGACTTGAGCAGTGTGTATTAGATTGGTTCATTTTGGCCCTGTAAAGGCTCTCATTTGAAGGGCCATGCAGCTAATCATGTACTAGCAGGTCATGGAGGTATTTCTGAGAGGGCAGTGAAGAGTGAGCATCAGGATTCTTTTCTAGGTCTTTGAAAGAGATGGTGGTCTGCCATTTAAACCAGTAGTTAGAAAATAACCAAGCTGTTTATCTATGGGGTTTTTTTCCCCTGTCTCAGTGAATCAAAGGGAGAGATTAAGCCTCTAATAGAAGTTCTCATTCCAATTCAGTGAGATATAAGATTTGTACAGACTATGGCTGTAGCTTATGGAAATACTAATAATGATTTGTGAGAAAGATGCAGTACACCTTGTAGTCCTGGTGCTTGATCATGTTAAAACTTTAAAGAGTGCAAAGAATATTTTAGGGGGTGGGGTTTTGATCCAGTTGAACAGCAAGTTCTGCTTCCATTTCCCATAGTTCTGAATATAGTCTGTTTTTCTTTAATAAACCATACCAGCTCATTATTTAGAAAGTCCATTGAATTTCCACCACAAAAAAACAGATTATGCATTCCTTTGTCAAATAATTACTTACAAGAAGAGGGACAGATATATAGAGGTTGTAATTAGTTAAATGTGTAAAATAAAACTTTTGAAGATTTTTGTGCTATATATAATTATCATGAGGTATTAGCCTATCAATCATAGTATACGTAAATTAAGCTGTCAGGGGATTCTCCTGTACCTTTTTGGATTTAAATGTAAAGTGCATTTAATGAGCGCTGTTGCTAAAAAACTGAATCATTTTGAGATTGTGTTGTATCTGTAATGCACTGAGATAATTCCTGGTGTGATCCCATTGCTTCTGTTTGGTTACACCATCAATAACTTTGAACCATTAAATTAAAAGCAAGTATGTCTTTCCAAGAGCAATTTAAGTCATCAAAGTGTCTCTAACATTAAAGAGCAACACTCTTTAACATTTCTACTTATGTCTGCCCAGAGGAACCTCTAAGAAGTCAATATCAGCCAAGCTGCCTTACTAATTTGCATGCATACAAGCCTCCATGTACAGACTTCTATTCTGTGAAGCAATTTAAGGTGTAGAGATCGTGAATGGCTTTGTTGCTTAATTATATATGGGGTTTTTTTACCCTTTGACTTAGAAGTTCCTTCTGTGAAAATTTGTCCTTAACAGATGCTGCCAAAGTTAGGATGAGGAGCGAAAGTTATATTGTGTCTGCACATACATCTTTGTATTTTAAATATAAAAGAGAAAAAAAGTTATTTGCTCAATCATGATGCAGCTGGTAGTCTGGATCAAATTCAACCCAGAGAATATTTTCATTTTGTCTTGCTAGCCTTTTATCCTGATGAGACGAGAAAATGGGATTGAGACGTCTAGATAATCTTGAATGTCTTTGCAGTTGACCACAGCTGTACAGCAGTTTCCACGAAGGGAAGAAGGTATCAAGACAGAAGTTTCTTCAGGAGATTGGTGTGTGCTGTTGCTTGTTGTGAGAGCAGCAAATGGTTATGACAGTGGTTATGAGAGTCCATGAACATGCAGGTGTCCCCATATGGCAGTGACTGTTTTTTGTGACCCTTAGTGGATATATAGAATGTCTGGGGTATTATAGGTGAGTGTCCCTAATAGAGAATGGAAAAAATTAAGGAAATGTGAATATGTTTTAAGTGTAATATTCAAAATGCTAATACAGAGATTAAGTAATGAAGGGGAAAAGTAGCACTTGATCAATATAATTTTGAAGAGTTTCTAAAAATAATTTGGGAAGTAAGTGAAGATGACAAATAGCTATGCTCTTTCTAAGAGATTAACAAAAAGCTCAAATTATGTTTACGTACTGTAAAGTGATATATTGGGAAGAGAATTGGGAGTAATGCTGCAAAATAAATAAGAAGGGAAATGTAATAATGAATGATACCTACCTATTAGGGAGCAGCAGTTGGCCCAAAGAAAGGTAAGCTGATGTTTCTGTTACTGTAGGATGTTCAAAGTACTGGCAAAGATGAGTTTTAAATTTTTCCCACAGTGTTACCAGAATTGAACGGGAAGAAGGCTATATGCTCTAGCTTCTGTGGCTTCCTAAGGAAAATAAATACAGTTTTAGCAAGTCTTAGGGGAGGCCCTTAATGTCTTAAATGTCAGGGCACTGACTTTTTATGCACTTTGAGTTTTGTTTTGTTAAAGGGCTGTGAGCTCAACAATTCTTGTTGAGTGCTTGGACATGTGTGCTTAACATGCTAGGACTGATTGCACTTACAGTGAAGAGTGGTTGAGTGAAGCGGGATGCAAAAGGTCATTGCTGCACATTCTCCATTGTGTTCTTCAGCCTGGGTTTGATCCAAACCACTCTGGGTTCCAGGGAAGTGCAGAAGGATTACCCCAGGGGAAATTGTTTGTTCAGAACAATGTTTACTTAATTTAAACACCTTCATTCCTGACCCATGTGCATCAACATATTCTCAACTGTAAGAAAAGTCAAACAAAAAGCCCACTTTCCTGTGTTTTCTCAATACTATACTGTCTCCAACCCTGGATGTAAAATTAGTGTACTAAAGTTTTTTTTTTTTGTTCTGTTACACCGCAGATTGTGACCACTTGTGCTATGCACTTCACTTTCATTTAGAAGAAAAGTGCAGTCACAGGCTCTCATAAATGATAAAAATGCATTTCTTGGCAGAAGACTACAAATTGTGCAAGTTTCTCTGCAGGGGAGCTTGACCCTTTCACTGTTGTTTGAGTGCTTTAGTGTTTAGGTGGAATATTGTGCACATTTTTTTGTTCTTCTGATATGCAAAATAGTTTGAAGGTTTCTTGATTTTGTTCAGCTGGGTTTTTGCATATTTTCCACACTTTGAAAATTCCAATGAAATGTACAAATGGTGATGCATTACTGTCTGGAACTGAAGCGCAGCAGATACCTCCTGTGGTATCATGGTGTGTTAGAACACTGAGCAAATAACATGTAGATAGTTTAATATGATTTAAGGGCCCAAGTTTTTCTCCTTATGTGTGTAATACTTTTAAAAATGTTATATCTGTGTTGGCTTCTAGAATTTGTTTCAGCTTGTGTCTTTTATTATGTGGCAAGAGGGTACTTTATTTCGTTACACATAGGATAGATGTTTGATCTGTACTGGTTAAGATTCATTTTCAGTAAGGTGGGGTGACAATGTTAGTAGCATATGGTGTAGCTGAATAGGCAGCTAAGAGAAAAGTGATTAAGGTGTATGTTTCTGAGTTTCTGGGGTTGTTACTTGGTAGCTGTCTCATGTGAGATGGGCAAACTATTTTCTGAAGTTTCATTGGTCAGTTTTTTAATCTATTTGAAAACTTTAACACATCTTTAAGTTGATTGAATGTTGACTATTCAGTTCTGATTATTTGAAGGTTTGTTTTGTAGCTTGTAGCATGTAAGATTTTCCATTAAATATTTATTGGAAATAGAAGCAGGTTTTTATTTAAAGTTTACTTGTTTTAACAGTAAACCTCAGGACAGTACTTGGGGAACCAGATTGCACAGCTGCTGTTAATGCTTCTGAGAATTTGTGGTTTATTTCTTGAAGTTAACTATTTCAGTTTTAAGAAGTGAAATTTCCTTGAGGTGCACTGTATAGCATAGCTAATAACAGAATGTGAAAAAGAGTTTAGTTTGGTTTAAGAGAAAACATTTGTATCCATACGAGTTCACTGGAAGCTTGTTGAACTATGGAAATGGTACTCCTTGGGTTTTTATGTTTACAGCTGAAAGGACCGAATTCTTCAAATAGATCTATAATAAGTAATTATCGATAATGTCATAGTTGCTTAAGATGATTCTGATATTTTCTTTAAAATAAAGTATGAAACAGATCTATCTCTGTAGTACTGTTCTTGCTTTCTCTTGTGAATCGTATCAGCTCCAAGTTATTCTGGGCACTGGGTTTCACTAGGTTTGCTGGATTCAAATAAATGGAAATCAATAACATCATAGGAGAAGAATAAAGAAAAAATAAGTTTATTTTTGTTTTGATGTAAGCGGTTTTGGCCTTTGTTGTGCAGAAATTGTAGTTCTGCCTCAGTTTCCAGTAATCTAGTCATCACTTCATCCACTTGCTCACACAACCAACCACTTACCTACAACCATTTTAGTGTATTTATCTGATGAGTACAAAGAAACAAGAATTTATCTAAAAATTGCACAAAAGCAGTGAGAATGCGCAGAGTATTTTCCTTTTTGTCATCCCTTTGACACCTGGGAGCGCGTTTGTGTAATTGTGACAGATTTGATCTCCTGCCTGTTGAGTGCTCCTCCCTCCCGGAAGCAAATCTTTCTTTTTGTGAAGCAAGTCATTTCAGCTAAACCCTGAGCTCTGGGAGGGGTGCATATACAGAGAATATGCAGAGGGGACAGGAGAGAGTTTTCCACAGCTGTTGAGTACTTGAGGCAAAAGCCTATTTTGCTTGTATCTTAAGTTGACTCTGCAATGAATTTTCCTTTTGACCCTAGGACTTTTTAAGAGGTTAAGATTAGTAGATTGACTGCTAGCAGTGTATTTAGTTTTTTCATGTCTATTTCCATAAAATGGCTTTCATGAAGGAAATGAAACTTGATTAATTATTCCATATTACTTGATTTAGGACTTCATAGTCAGTTATAATGGAAATTCTTATATAAATCACCATTTTCAAAATGCTTTTCTGCAGAATGTATCTTTTCCACTCTACAAACACAATTTTTTTCAGTTATCATTTGTATCACTGCAACACTTGGACAGAGACACTTGGTTTCACTTTTCAGTTCCACTCCCTATTCATTGCTCTCAGTTTTAGGAAGAAGGCTATTCATTATAAATTTTCAGAATAGGAGGGAAAGTAGTGGAACTTGTATCAGTGTCACTGCTTGACCTCCTCTAAGAGCTGAAGCTTTACTCAGTGCTTTTAGTTACACTCTTGATGAATTACATACAGTTCACAGATTGTACCACCTAAAATGTATGTGGGTATCCAGATGGATTTTTCTGTTTTATTTCTGTGGTTGGAATTGTTTGTATGAATGATTGTTTAATACAGAACAAAATGCTTTTAAGTTGCAATGGCTTAACTGTCCATTTAAATGTCACAGGTAGAGGAAGATGATGATACAGAATCACGACATGAAGAGGAGAAGGAAGAAGCGAAATCCTATTCAAGAAGAAAGGTATTTTCTAACTGGAGCCGCTATGAGGATACAGAAAAAGAGGGACAGAGTGAAGTTGGAGAGTCACAGAGAGGAACAGACTTCAGTGTTTTGCTTAGCTCAGCAGGTAAGCATTTTCCAGTCTGTAGGGTTTTTAGTTTTGCATTTTGAGACCTGACAACTTATCTGGCTGTTGTCCTTGATGATGAAACTCCACCCTAGAATACCATTCCTATCTGCCTCGGTAAGTCTGTCATTTATGTATTTAGAAGTGTTGAAAGTTTCCATGGGTGCAGCCTCATAGCATACAGGCTGCACTGAGCTGTGACAGATGGGGAGTAAGAGAGGCTGCTGGCTAGTGCATTTATAGCCGCCTTGTGAAAAGATGGGTCTGAGTGTGTGCAGCATCCAGTAACCTTGAGCTTAGTCTTGCTGGTCTTTGTTATTGGGTTGCTTTTCAGGAAACAAAAAAGGTTGCTGCTGTGACTAAACACAGCAAACAGTCAGGCAGCTGCTTACTCTTGTTTCAACAGAGATTTAAGATCAGCACTGTAGAGGTGTGTGCATGAATAGCAAGCGTTACTCCCCTTGAAAATAACGACCAGTTGTTTTCCTCTGTTTAGAGGAGATAATAAAGGAGGAGGTGGAGGGAGAGCCTGTAGCAGATCCTGGGGTTTTTCAGCCATACATTAATTGTATAGGTTTGTTACACTGAAAACAGCTACCTAAAATTATTTTAGAAACTCTTGATGTGCCATTGTGCTGGAATACCATTCAGTAAAAAGCTGCAATGTATTATGACAGTTTTTGTAGTACCTTGGAAGTTCTGCAATCTCTCAAATATAAATAATTGTATTTTTCAGTCACAGCTTGATAGGGTAAGTTAAAAGTTAGCTACAATAAAGAAACAACAGAGTTTCCTTTCTTTGTGCAGGAATTAATTTCTGAAGTTCTGTTTCATATGAACATTGCAAAGTTGAGCCTAAGCTGTTAGGTTTTAGTCACAGTATCATAAAATGTGTATTGACTTCTTTGAATCTTGTGTTGCATGGCAAACAAAGCTGGAGTCAAGGCACATAATATGGACCTCAAAAATGTGTATTTGACAGAGTCTGGGGAGCAAAGTAGATAGAGTAATTCAAAACATTTTAAATCAAGAGACCTGTCCTGAGCTGCCATGTCTCCATGGTTCAGCTTTTTAATAACTTCAGTAACTCTGTCGTTAGCCTTCAGAATGTCTTTAAAATGTTCCGAGGATAAAACAAAACAGTATTTAGCTCTGCTAATTTTTATTTATCATGAGTTATACTTCAACACATTTATTACCTCCCCATTTATTTTACTTTTTGGAGTCTCTTAATGCTTCAAATGATGATATTGGAAGGTAGTATTCATATATTCATCCAATTTATTAATTCGAAATCTTTGATTTAGAGAGCGCTTTATTTTAGGATATATTATTACTGTTCTCTACAGTTAAATAAATCAATAAGAAATTACAGTGGAATAAAGTACTTTATTTTGGAGGAAGAAAAAGTATTTTCTAAACAATAATGCAGATTTCTTGGAGTCACATAAAAAAGCAGTTTGTGTCAGCAGTGTTCTTTGTTCTTCAGGTTCTTTGACTGATGTGTGAAAACTGAGAATACAGTCGTATATATTTGTAGTGGTCTGAGAAGAAGCTCACATATCTGCTTTATTTGATAATTGTTGTTAGTATATTGCTGTTCAGCATTCTGAAGATGCAAAATGAATCCAGATAATTGCAAAAAGAGTTAGGGAGTACAAGAGAGGGAATGGAGTTAAATTTCCAATTTTTCATAATACAAAATCTTAAAAATGTCCTTAAATCTTGTCATTTACTGTTAGTGCACAACTATGTAATTAATACAGCCAGTTAAGAATTCTTTGGCAAAAGCTCAGAATAAAAACCTGATCTCCTATGTAATGGTTAGGTTCTGTAATATTGAATGTAGGGTCTTAAAGAGAGCATCATCCTTCAAGATAAAACTTGGCTTGTCCCAGAAAATATGCTGTTACTTGAATGAGATAGCATAGAAAAAATCATTTGGGATAATGTAATAAAGACAGAATTAATGCTAATAGACAAAGTTAAATGAAGGAATTGCTGATGTCTGAGGAATTAAAAGTCATTGGTACTTATTTATTTAATAGCATGTAAAAGCGAATCTACGTGTAATTCCTTACTTAAAATCAACCTAAAAATAGCAAAATGAGATATTATGTGGTATGGGTGTCGTGTTGATAATCAAGGTTAGAGCTTTTAAATCTAATACATAAATACTACTATTGCTTGAATTAAGAAACAAGCAAAGTTATGCATTATTACACTACAATTTTATCATAGCAGGGGAAGGTGGAAAATGGAAGTTTGAGGAGGAGAAAGGATTTTGCAGATACTTGCAGAGAATGTAAAGTCTTTTGAGTATTTTATGTTATGTCTTTCAATAGCTTCTGAAGACAAGCACCAGGTTTTTAGCTTTTCTCTTATAGTTCCTGCTTTCTCTGCCTCATGCCAGTCTATAGTGCAGCACTGTTTCTGTCTTTTCAATCTAATATTTAGGCCTGACTAGTCCCAGACCATTTCTTGACTGCATGTTGTTTCTCTGCTGTCAACCCTTGCCTGCCTACTAATTCTTCTCGGTCTTCCTTCCTCGTTTTGTTTTTTCTTCTTATCTGTGTTTCTGATTCCTGTTGGTGGATCTTTTATCACTTTTGTTGTGAGCCAGCTTCCTTTCATATGTATTTATTAAAATCTAATTCTTTCAAATGCAGTCAGAGGCAGAATATCTGCCCCTCATTCTTTCCAGTCCTGGTGATCCCTAAGTCTTAGTTGTTCTGCTTGGCTTTACTCGTTTGGTTTAATTCACTACCATATCTTGTTATGTTCCTCTTAGTTTCTTTCCTTGTCTAGTCAATACCAGTTTATTCCTTCAAGCTTCCAGTTCTGGTCTCCATTATAAACTGTTTTTTCCACCTTCTCTCCGCATTCTCTCAGTAAGCCCTAAATCCTGCTTAGTTACCCAACAATATAAAGGGACAGACCATTGTTTTCAACTGTGTTAGGGATATTTCCATAGGTAGGGCTGCAGAAATATGCAAGGCTACACTTCGTGTTCGATGTTTTACCTAAAGCCTGTTAAACACAGACTTCTCCTACAATGGAAAATCTGACTCTCACTCAAAATTGAAAGTAAGAGGAAACTGAATTCAGTTGCCTTGCATGTTGAGATGATGTGCAGAAGACCACTGAGGAGGTAGATGTGGTGGTTGGTTGTTAAGATTCAGGAGATCTTGTAAAATCAGGCACAAGCTGGTTTCTAGAAGCTTGTAGCTTGGCTAAGTCAGGTCAGATTTTTCACCAAATGCATGGAGCATATCTCTTTCATACAAAATCATTGTGCAGTCTGACTTCAAGTTACTGATTCAGGGCAGGAAAGTGGTTACAGTTTCTCAAGTGCTTTCACACAGAAAAGTGTTCAAGTCATTCTCTGGGTTCCTTTACAAGGTGGTGCTAAAGGGAGGATAAGGAAAAGGCACCTGAAGCAGACAATAGACCATGGAAATTTTGTACTGAATAGTTTAAAAGGCAGCTGAAAATAGTCTTAAGAACTGCCAGGTGGCTTTGATAGCAGCTATGTCAGCCTGATAGAGCTTCTTTGTTAGAGCTTATTATATTTCTGTGTAAAATTGGTGTCCTGGGTTTAGTTTAAGTTTTTAAGTATGTTTCTTTTTTTAGCATTTTATAATTGATTTATTTTTATTTGATTTATTTTTAATTATCTTGAATATAACAAGCTTTTCTCTGTTGCTTTTGTGTAGCTGATATAAAATACAACTCCATCATGAAGCCTTCAGGGAAAGGGTCTTGAATCAATTTACAAAAATGCTGTTGAAGCATAAAGAGCAAGAGAAGTGGAAGTGATAGGATAACCTTACTTTGCAACCAGAATCTTGCCATGTTTGAAGAGCTGCCCTCCTTTTTTGGCAGATGGGAGTTAAGTGACCTACAGTAGACTTGTTCATCAGATTTCTGGCTGTGAATAGATTCTTTTAAAATGTTTTTTTAAAATATCATTATAGAGCTGATCAAAATGTATCCAGGCACTTGATTACCTTTCTTTAAATGTAGTAGGCATTAGCAGTGCACCAGCCAAAAATTGCCAACGTACATACCTCGATAACAATACTTAGATTGCAAGATGATGATTATCAAGATGAAAAAATATAATTTTGGACATGATTTTTTTCCATTTGGTTTTTTAGGCCATAACTGAAGAATTCTGATGCATTAAAGGTTAAGATGGAGAAATGCTGTGCAGTTCAAGTAAAACTGGGAGAATGGTTTTGATATTGTAAGAATACATATAATTTGTAATAATAATGCATATAATTTCTTTAGGTACCTAGAAGCTGAATACAATAAAAATGTAGAATAAAAATCGAAAGAACAGTCACTGGAGCATAATAGTAATAAACAATAGGTATAAGAATTATAAAGTAACAGTTACATTCCCCTCTCTAAACACCTGATCTGGTTTTTTGACTTCTTTCTTTTGAGTCTCTGTTTAATTTGGATGGGTCTATTGCAATACATTGCTGCATTTTTGTCATTTGCATGGTCAGTACATGCTTGAGAATTAGAAGTACACAAAAGACCTTTGGCTATCTTGGAAACACCTGAACAGATAAACTTGTGGAGCAAGGCTTGCATTAAAAGTAGGTTTTCCTTCATCTTTTCTATCTCAAGTAGATAATTTTCCAAGTTTTTTTGAAAAAAAAAAAAAAAGTTGAGTGAAGACTAAATCAGTTTTCTTTTTTTAATGGTAATTCTGCTCAAGCAAAAAGAATGGCAGTATCAGGGCATAGTTTAAATATATATAAAAAATCCTTTGAGTTTTCAAATTATAGAGAATAGATGAAAATCAGTTTTCTTTACATAAATGCCTAACTCATTGGTGATTTGGATTACTGTATATATCAGGCTCCCATTTTTCAGTGGTACTTGCTTGACAACTCAGTTACTTCTTGGCCAGAAATTGGCCAAGAAATTCAACTGATGCAAAACTTCCATGTCCTTGCTGTTCCCCAAGTGACATGAGCTCTCTGAGTAAAACATAACGGTATTGGTTACTTCTTATCACTTATCATCAGCTTTAAGATAAAGGTGCCAGGTTACTGATCTTGAAAGGTGATTGCACTGTTGCACTAAAGATTGGTAACAGGTCATTTAAATATTGCTAGTTTATGTGCTCCTGACATAAATAGGTATGGGCCTGTGCTTTACTTGCATCTTTCTTCATGTTCTGTGTTTTTCTACTACCTCATTCCCTAAATATTCTCTGAGTTTCCATGGCATGTTTTCCTATCCTGTTTCTCCTTCTAGCCCCATTTCAGCACGTCAGAACTTTCATTTCCTTTTTGATGGTCCTCTGGTAGATAACATTTCCCATCTGTAGAGGGTTTGTATCCAAGTGGTCTCATTTCCACTTGCACATGTTTTATTTGCTGCAGGGCAGTCTGCAAATTTTGACTTGTTACTAGACCTAAGAGATACTTCTACTTTATGTACCTGTAGGTACATAACAAGTCAACAAAAATATGGTCTCTCCTGTACTCCTTTTCTTCTCCCAAACAAACAGAAAAAAACTCTTCCACAATAAAGATTTGCATTGAAGTCACAGGACTTGGCATCAGTGGAAGCTGGTTCTCCATCTGCTCAGTGCTTCTTTCTAAACTGTTCCTAACATTGCAGAAATTCATCTTTTTTTTTTTTTTTTCTAATCAGACAAGCCAAGCTGTCTTTTTATGTTTTTTTTATGTCTGAACTAAAAATAAGAAGTGCCAGATTTTAAGTATTAATTACATTTTCTTGATGAATGTGTTTTCCTGTGATAGGTAGTCTGTGCTCATTATATGTGCTTTCTTATCTGTGCCCTTTTCACTCCTAAGTTTTACCTAAAATATAACCAAAACTGTGATTGAAATGTGGAAGTATAATGCAACTCCATGATTTGAATATAAATGTAGGATAACATGTCTTCATTTTAACATTCTGATATCTTAAAACTGTGTGGCTTTAAGTATCAGTGGTAGTACTGTAAGTACTGGTAAGTAATTAAAAAAATCTGAAAGGTTTCAGTATTTTAGAGAAATTCACATGCTTTATGATTTAGAACTGAATAGATTAAAGGGGTTAAATTTTTCTCCCATCAAAATCAATGTGATAAACTTTTCCCCATTCTTTTAATTTTTCACATCTTGAGTGTAGTCATTTATTTGTGAAGTTCCAGATTTCTGGATTTAAAAGGTTTTCTGACCAATATCCTTCTCTAACAGTGGGTCCTTAATCTTTTGCTTCTACTTTATGTTGGTTGTAATTCTGCTGAATTGTGTTGAAGTATGTTTTGGTTTTGAAATCACAAATCAGCAAGTTTAAATGTGGAGCAGTTTTTCCTGTCTTGCTGTTGTCATGTCCACTGCTTGAATTTGTAGGCATGAGACCTAGATAAGTACATCTATTCACCTGATTCACTGTTTCTCTAGTTTAATAATGTCCCTTGTTTTTATAATGCTCCTAAAACTGTTCTGCCTGACTAGGCCTCATCTTGGTCATCTGTGTTTCTGCCACATCATCTCTGACATTTCTGCCACTGAAATCCCCTAACCAAAATTGAATTACTCTGACTCTTGTACTCAAATCGTACATTTAATCCAGCATTCATTTTCAAGGTTCAGTGTGTTATTGCCATGACATTCTTCACTTTCTCATACTTTTACTTCTTTGTATTTATTTTGTGCTATTCCTTACTTTGAATTTTTAAAACTTTTTGATGTTCATAATTGCTGCATATTACTGTCGATTGATTTGATTTTTTTTTCTTTTGGCTTCCTTTTTACACTTTTGATTCTGTTAAATTCTGACCACTGTTAAATCATCTGAAATAAACTGTAAACTTTTTAGAGCGGAGACAGTCTTTTGATTATTGATAAAATATTGGTTCTTTTCCAATAATGAAATTAATAGATACACTTCTATGGTAATACTAAAAGATGTTGATTGATTTGGAGAAGCTGTGTTTGTTTTAATTGTAATATTTTTGTTCATCTCTTAGCAGTTTACATTAGAGAAAGAAACAAAATAGAAACAGAAATTCTACAAAGTTTGTAGCAGATTGGTTTGATTGTAGAAACCAGACTACATTTGCTGTTCTGTTTCTCATAAGTTTGCATTTATTCCTAATCTCTGTTAACAAACAAAATAACTCTGATAGGAATGTTTTCTTGTTCATTGATTGATACATGTTCCAAAGAAGTGTTGTGATCAGCCTGCATATGAACCACCATCAGAAGAGATGGCATAACTCATTCTAGCAATAGTCTGAGAAATTCATTTGCAAGGAACAGTGCTGTTTCTAAGCATTAGTTTTAGAGTGAAAGAAGGGCTGTGAAGTAGACAGTGCTCTAAAGGATATGGAGTGCCTGTTTGTTCCTTAATCTCATTTACTGCTCCTCCTTTCTTCTTATTCCATTTGCGATCCTGAAATTTCTCCTCAAATCTGTTCTTGATAGCTTGGGCTGTCCTTGTCCTGCTCTTCTCTTAATGCTTTTGGTTTTAGCATGCTTTAGCCACACCTATTAATTTTGAGGTTGTTATTTCCTTGGTCTCATCTTATTGTTCAAGAATTCCTACATCCCACTTCTAGTCTAGGTTTCTCTTGACCTTTTCCCTGCCTCATATTTTTGTACCTGTCCAAATCACTTGTTGATTCCTCATCTGTTCTATGTTCCCTTGTCTATTGCTCACTCTCAGCTCATCAGGGAAGTGGCATCTTTGGCATTTCTGGGAGTTGTATAGGAAGATGGCTCTTCTGAGTACTGAAGAGATTTTTTTTTTCTGAAACAGCTTATTTTTTGTCTAGATTAGAGTAATTTTCCTGAAGAATGTCAAAGGCATAATGAGCCTTGCCAAAGCTTGTTTCAAAACAAAAGTTGTATTAACTGTCTGTTCCAGCCTCAAGGGAATTCTTTGTTATCCCACTGTTATCCTTTCTTGCAAACCAAGCCCTTGCATGTGTAAAATTGTGAACTAAAACCTCTTTTTTAAAAAGTCATGTTTGAGGGTCACAGTAGGGTGCAAGTGGGGAAGAATTATATTTTCTTTGATTCTGACTAATTTGCAACCTTTACTGGAATGTGAATCAGATGATCTTCCTTTGACAGTACACACTCATTGTTTGAGTTTATAAAGCGTGGTATTTCTGAGTATGCTGCAGATAATTTGGATTGTGAAAGTGATCATACTCTTTACTTCTTTTTATAGTGTTGACTGGAAACAGCCTGTGATAATGTGGGTTTCTTTGGCTGAGTGTATGCATGTGCTTCAATACACAGAAAATGAGTTGCTGAAAATTGTGTATCAGCTTGCTACAGAGTAAGAGGGGGCAAGGTGGAAGAACTGTTTCAAGATGGGAATGATTTAAAATCGTTATATAATTCTATTGATTTTTGTGTAATAAAGGTTAGGGGCCATAATTGCAGTTATTTATAGCAATGAAATTTTCATTCAAGACACTTCGTTAACCTTCTGCTGGGAAAATGCTAGCAGAATGGAAGTTTTGGAAAGTCAAGTGTTATAAATGGACATTTCACTGGTAATGGAAGGTAATCTGAGTTAGATTTTTTTTGAATAAAAAAAATACTAGGGGTGTAAGAATAGCAGTTCCAGACAGCAAGTCTATACGATTTGTACTATTCAGGAAAAGATACTCTCTTTGCAGTGTTCACTGTGACCTTTCCAATGCCCAAGGAAATATACCAAAGTCGTTCTAATGGAAAACAGCACTTTTCCTCTGACCTCCTTATACTGGACCCTTGATAGTGTTGTTTGGTTGGTTTTTTTTTTTCTTCTAGGTGTGCTTAATGTTTCAAAAGTCGTTAGAAGATAGAATTTGACATGACAGGATTTGAAATTGCTTTATATTTTTCTTCTGCCCTTGATAATAAATTAAGGTCACCTCCCCTTTTATCAACAAAAAAGTTTGAAAGACACTTCAGTGACATTGTGGATTTGGCGCATCACCAGATATGGATCTCATTGCCTGATTTCACTGCATGAATGGTGCAAAAGAATTGGCAGGAACATGAAATGGAACAGCTGGTGAGAAGGGAAAGATCTTGCAGAATAAGTAAAATACTAGAATTGCTACTGATAATAGTAAGGGTGGTAACATGCATGTGTATTGGGTTAAGTTGGATTCAATCCAGATACCTACTTCTGATTCATCTTGATGTACATTTGCAGTTAGAATATTGACAACAAGTAAAATTTCTAATGCAAATAAGAGTCTACAGCCTTTCTTGCTTTAAATTTTCTTTTGTGTAACTCCACATGGTTCTGTCTGCTCCCTCTTTTATGTTTCTTCTCTTATTCATTTCATAATGCTTTATTAAGTGTTCCCTTATTCTTGGTTTTATATATCCTCTTTCTGTCCCACAGACAACTTTATTTCTCTGAGTTGTATTTGATTATGAAAGAAAGGAGAAGGAGGAGTAGAAATCCCCAAGAAGAATAATCTAGCCTCTTAGAGGAAATTTGCGCACAAATATGAGATAACGAAATTAACCTGGAAAAATGTGTTCTGAAAGCATCACACCTCAAACCTTTACCTTGCAAGCACAGTTTAGCTTGTCAAAGGAAATTGGTCTTTATAAACATCTCTGTGTAAAGTAGCATTTAAATAGAGACAAAACATTTTAAAGTGTCTAAAGTGTTTGATTTGGTCATGTTATCTTTTTGTTTGAAAAACTCCAACTCAACAACAAACAAGCCCTAGTGATTATTTGTGTTTAGTGCTTGTATTTCAGAATAATTTATCTGAATCAGTGCCTTCTTTCATTTGTCTGTTCATTTATCAATAGAAGACTCTTTTGTTCTTTTGAGAGTTTCTATTTGCAGGTTTTTTTACTTTCAAGTATTTTAACATACTACATTTTCTACTGTTGCATTGATTATACAAACCTGAGGAAGTGAACCATACAACCCATTTGGGAAGCAAAATTGGGGGTATGAATTAAAGACATGGTTTCACAAACTTGCTCAGTAGGGGAAACAAATATTTATGGTCTAAATTTTAGCATGAATTAAAAAAAAAAAAAAAGGAAGACTTTTTTTTAATTAAAAAAGAAGTACAGAAGAATGTAATAATTTTACCTTGCTATTGTATATGATTTATGGTGGTGACAGAGACTATAGGCAATGTTGTTTTCTAAGTATCTAGAACAAAATAACATGAGCGCTATTCCTGAAGTCTGTCACTCTCCCAGACTAGTTGCAAATTGAAATTATGTCATTCAAAAGGACTATTGAAATAGTTTGTTCTGTTACTGAAATAACTCACTGAGCAAGCTATACTATATGATAAAAAGCTGCTGTAATGCATTTTTGAAAACTGAAGCATTGAACCAGCACATTGGCAGTGTAACCTCATGTGATTAGAATTTATTTAATCATGGAAGGAAAGCACATAGATTAATTCAAGGACAATATAACATGGACAAGATATAATTTGGTGACAAGTGATAGTATACACCTGCGATACAAGTCAGGAAGAGATGACATCCAGTAATGGCATTACAGATAATTTATCTAATTTATGTTACAATAGGTAAAAGAGTTCTTGAATACCCTAATAAGGAGAGTATGGGTAGGTGTTTAAGACACCTTAGGTGTTTTTTTGAGTTTGTATCTGAGTTCTGACGGCTGGGCGCAGCTAAACTTAGAAATTATTCCATTTCCTCCTCTCCTTGCAAGATGTTTTTAAAGCATATATAATTTAATTCTTAAATGAAATAATATTTGCCATTATTTGGTTTTAGGTGTTAGAGATAAAATACTACCAAGAAACATAAAGTATAGTACCTTAATTTTTTAACTTGCAAAACATATGAAATAGAAAGCCTAATAAAAAAAATATCAGTTTCATTTAAGTTTGGGACAAATTTGAGGAAGGGAAACTTGCTGTTGTTTCTTTCCCTAGCTCAAATTCCTTACTGATATGAAAGAAAGTGGGCAAGGTTCTCTCTAATGGTACATGAAAGGCTAACCCCAGCATAGCCAGTAAAATTAATAGATTACAAAGCCAAGGAAACCCTTTGTGGTTGGGTGAACTTTTCTGAATAACGTGAGCAGTCATCAAAGCAAGTTGTGAGCTAGCTGGTGTTTGACTTAAGGCACATCTCTTAGTACAGCTACTGTCAAAAGCTCTTGTCAGTCTTGATTTAAACATATCTGCTTTGACTTTGACGTGGCTTTTGAAATGTGTCCCATAACATCCTCAGAGTTAAGCTCAGGAAATACAGGCTGGGTGAGTGAATGGAGAGGTGGATTGAGAACTGGCAGGATGGCAGAGCTTGGAGGGTTGTGATCAGTGCTACAGGGTCTAATTAGAGGGCTGTAGCTGCCATTGTGTCTCAGGGATTGGAACTGTGTCTTTTCAAATTTACTGATCAACGACCTGCATGGAGGGACAGTACCAAACTGAGAAGTGGCCAATACCCCCAGAGTGCTGTGCTGCCATCCAGCATGCTGTCATCCTAGACAGGCTTTAGAGTTGGGCAGAGAGGAACATAATGAATCTCAACAAATATAAATGTAAGATCGTGCATCAGGGGAAAAATAATCCCATGGACCAGCACAGGCTGAGGGCTGAGCTGCTGGGAGGCAGCTCTGTGGAGAAGGAGCTGGGGGTGCTGTGGAGAGCAAACTGTCCCTGAGCCAGCAGTGTGTCCTTGTGGCCAAGAAGGCCAATGGGATTCTGAGCTGCCTTAGGAGGAGCATTGGCAGCAGGTCGAGGGAGGGGATCCTGCCCCTCTGCTCAGCCCTGGTGAGGCCTGACCAGGAGTGCTGTGTCCAGCTCTGGGCTCCTCAGGACAAGAGAGACAGGGAGCAACTGAAACAAGTCCTGTGAAGGGAACAAGGCAGCACACCTTATGAGAAAAGGCTGAGGGAGTTGGGCCTGTTTGGTCTGCAAAAGAGATGACTGAGAGGGGACATCATCAGTGCATATGAATATCTGAAGGGCAGGTGAGAAAAGGATAGGGCCAGACACTTTTCGAGTGGTGTCCAGTGACAAGACAAGGGGCAATAGGCATAAACTGAAACATAGGAAGTTTCATCTGAATATGAGAAAAAACTATTTTGAGGGTGCTGGAACACTGGAACATTCCCTAGAGAGATTGTGGAGTCTCCTCTGGAGATACTCAAAATGTGCCTGGACCAGCTCCTGTGCAACCCATTTTCGGTGAAGCTTGTTTAGCAGGGAGGATTCAGTAGGTGATCTCCAGAGATCCTTTCCAACCCCAACCATTCTATGTTTCTGTGAATTTCGTTGTGGAGAATCACCTAGAGCTCTTGGATCGATCTGATGTGTTCTTACCTTCACTTTTAAAAGTATATGACGTATTTCTACTCTAATTCCATATAGCCTGAGGACTGCAGAGAGTTGCAGAAAGAAACACAAAAATGACAGATTAAATTCTCTGCAGATGAAGATTAGGTGAAGTACAGTATGTGTGTGTGTGTGTGTAGTCCCTAAATATTTAAAGTCATCTGAGATGATTGTTATCCCTCCCTATTTGAAAGCAAATGAACTCCACGAATTGGGAAGAGAATGGAGAAAACAATCAGAAAATACATCGTGGTGTCACCATATAAATCAGTGACACAGGCACATTGTGTAGCTTTTTGCACTTCAGATCCCAGAAACTCCACAAGGAAACAGTAGTATTGAAAAAGATACAGCAAAGGCCAGCAGGACAACTAGTATGGAAGAATTTACATATGAGGTGTGGCTATGGATGGCATGAGTAAAACAGAGGTTTTCAACTGCAAAGACAGGTGAGAACAGTATGCCATAGACCTCTGAAATCACGGAAGGATTAATATGATAAATAAGAAATTATTATTGTCTCTGCTAGGGGAAGAAATAGGGAGTATTGAATGAAACTATCTGGCAGCAAATTCAAAGCAAAGGTATTTTTTGATGTAACTCATAGTTAAATATGGAAATTTGTCACAGGATCTTGTAGAAACTGAAATTTTTTGCAGGTTCAAAAACAACTGGAAAAGTACTTTGAGGGTTATCTTATAAATAAGACATTCTCATTCTCAATCCCTGAACTGCAAATATCTAGAGGGAGGCAGAATAATTCTGAGGAAATACCCCTCTGTGTGTACCCTGTTTTCAGTCATCCCTAGACTCATGCTCTTGGTTATTGTTGTGCACAATTTGGGGCTGCATGGAGCTTCTGATGGATAATGATGTGACCTTTCTCAAGTGATATGCTTATTTCTTCCTTGTTTGTAAGCTGCAGAATCGCTAAATTATTATTTAAAGTTTGAGATGGTGTCAGTACAAAGCTTCTGGAAGGTATTGAGGTCCTATAAAGAATTCACTTTTCTGTAATTTTAAGGTTTTTTACACATTTGCTGGCTTCACCACTGGTTGATATATAAGTATATAGTAGAGGAATAGCAAGTTCAATTCCTTGTAAAGCATCAATACTTCTCTTTGAGGCAGAGTATACAAATGGGAATTTTAATAGTTTCAAGAATACTGAAGAGCACTAGGGACTGTCTTTTTAGAAGGGAAAAAATGTTATCAAATAGAACTGTTTAGATAATTGTAGATCCATGAATTCTGGGAAAAAAAAAAGAATGGAAAAGCTGAAAAAGGATTTGGTTAATTGAGATTCAAAGTGTGAAGGCAGCCCTTGCAGGACCTAAAAGTTGGTCAAGGACCAGGTACAACAAATGATAAGAGGAATGAGCAGATGTATGTTGAGGCTGTTGAGCTGCAGGTTTTGAGTTGCCAGAAACACACTGTTGCATCTGCTGTAACAAAACTTCTTTCTATGCAGATGCAGCTTTGCCATGTTAGACGCTTCCCAAAGCAGTTTATATCTGCCATAAATGTATGTAAGCCCTTGTGCTTTTGTTCTAAGTCAGGGTTTGTACTGATAGAGGCCTGTGCCTGTAGCCATAAACAGTTTTGTGTGAACTGCCTCTGCTTTTTTATTCAAAAAAAACAACCCCAAACAAACAAAACCCAATCCAACAACAACCCCAACCCAACTATCTATATATGAATACACATAAAAAAAATATGTGAATATCAATGAAAAAATATATATTAATATAACCAATATCAGTCAGTTTGGCTTTTTGAAAGATAGCCTGGTTGGAAGTACTGCATAATATTGCCATCATGTAATTATAGTGCAAATGAAGTGTTTTAGTGCCCTTTTTCTCATTACAGTAATTTTTGAAGGCAAGGGAGTATTTAATGAAGGGCTTGAGGGAGATGTAAATGGCCGTGGTGAATTTTGTGTTCATTTGGAACTCAAGGTGAAGTAGACTTACTACATCATGATGTAACTACAGGAGTATAAATTCTGGATTTTGCACCTTACTTTCTATTATATTATAAGTTCTTTTAATAAAAGGATGGAAGTATAAAAGTATCTTATGTTTTACCTGTAACATAGTAGTCTTGATAGATGTGAAAGTGAATGTAAAAGATAGGCCAACAGCTCAGCAATATGTGTACCTCCAAGTCTTTGCTCCTGCTTGTGGATTTCTTTTAGCTGACAGTAGGAACTATTGGGTTGGGTCTGATTTGCATAATTTTTAAAAGATTTATTAAACTGTATCTTACCACTTTAATATTTGTTACTTGTTGAATTAGTTGGAAAGGGAATCCCATATGTATGGACTGCATATGCCATTTTGCTAAGCAGATGCGCTCTCTTTGCGCAATTTCCTGTTGTTATTTTGTGATGTGGTTTATTCATTTCACATATACAAACAACTCAATATAGAGTGGAAATGAAAAGATATCCCTGTCAGATGCTTAGTGATCCTTAAACAACTGATTATGATAAAGGTAGAAAAATAAATATTGACTTACTCCTTTAAGGTGAAAAGATTTTACATAATTACACATTTTGGAAAACGCTTCATGGCTCTTGGGCACCTGGTGTGATTCTTGGGGATGGTCCTGTACAGGGCAAGTAGTTGGACTCAGTGATCCTTGTGGGTTCCTTCCAACTCAACATATTCTGTGATTCTTTGATAATTATTTCTAGTTGCATGGAAGGTTAGGTTTTGAAACTAAACTGTTCATTTAGTTAATAAATCTGAATTCTTTGAGGATAAGTGAGAGAAATAATGCACTTAAAATAAAAATAGCACTTATTTTGATGACAATATTATTAATGAATACATCTGAAAAAAATCCACCCTTTAAAAATATTACATATTGAAAAAAATATTAGTTGTATTCAGTTCTTCTTCCTACGTGTAAGCTTTCCACTTGTTCTTAGTCCTCTCATATTTTCAACTGAGCTTAAAAAGCCCTAACTGCTGTTCTCAGTTCAGAAGTTTCTAAACCACAAGATTTTGAGTAAGCCTTTTGAGATCTTCTTTGAATAATCACCCAATTTTTCTTAAATAAGGATATTGGTTAGCTGGCATGTTTAGAGTTTGGAGTGATAGTCTTTTGGGGGGGCAGGGGTTGTTTGTTTTGTTTTTAAGCCATGATAAGCAGTATCTTTTACAAAAGAGAAGGCAGAAAACTCAGAAAACATTCAAGTAAACAAAACTTCTAGTGTGAGAACAGTACTTGGAGAAACAAAGGTTGAATTCCAATTCTTATTTTCTCTCTTTATTAATATCCAACTCTGAACCACATCCAGCAGATACAAAGCCATCTTCTGAAATCAGCTGACAAAATCTGTATTGCACTTGCTGCTTGTTGCAGATATTACTGGTTTGTAGTAGGCTTTGATGGTTCAGGTCATGGAAATCATGAACTGGTTCTATTGAAACTACTGTTTTAGTTTATATTGTACAGAACCCACTTCCTCACTTATGATTTTTTCCTGGTGTGTTGGTTGTGAGGCAAAATATCAGTCCATGTTGTATAGTAGCTGTGAGGAGGCAGGACAAATTCTTGCTGGATCAGGGTGATATGTGAAGTGAGACATGGGAAGAAATGATTGAGAAAGAAAAGGACAGAAACTTAGGAAATATAAAGAGTGCTGGAACCTGTCAACAACAAAATGGCTGAGTTATGGGTGCAGTAGCAAAAATTCCATCAAGTTCTCATTAAATTCAGCAAATGGGAAAATGGTTAGAATAATAGAAACATCTTTGCCTGTATTAAGCAGAAGACTGAAGTGTGTTTAGAGAAATGGGTTTTCCCCCCTGACATGGCAGTGAAAAGTGTAACTAGTAGAACAAGTTTCAGATATATAAAGTATTTCACAGTAATATGCATGAGATGACCTTTCTTGCAGAAGTTGTTTCACATATCCTGCCATTATTTTAGGAGTATGTTGTTGACTCCTTATACTACAGTGAGTCTTGTCTCGTATCAACTTGATTTTTTTCGTCTCATACTATTCTACCAGTCTTTGGCAAGTAAGTTCACTTGCTAGAATTCTTAAATGTTTTGTGCCAAGTGAAGGGCTCATAAGGGGTACTTGTGAATGGCAATTTAGTCTGTCTTTAGCAAGGATCAGTCAAGAGAGATATTTAGTAAGTTAGCAAAACATGAAAAAAACCAGACTGAATTAAAGGTTATATTAAATAAGAATATCATATAATCAGATGTGCTAAATAAAAACAAGGGAAGTGATACAGAGAGAAGAAGAGGAGATACTTAAAACAATGCTAGACAAAGAAATATTGCATCTTAATAAAACAGAAAAAAATGTGCGAAACCAATAAAAAACAGCAGCAGCAAAGATGTAGTTTTTCAAAGCTGCTATTGATTACAAAATTGACCAGTGTGATAATATAAATGGTATGTTAAATGATACAAAATTCTTAATGCTTTTTTAATTTCAAGGGTTGTGGGAGGTTTTTGTATTTAAGGAAATGTATCTTTCTCTATGATTTCTAAGTGTAATTCTTTGATTAAAAGATATAGTGTTTATTTTTAAAGTCCTTATTAATGGTAGAATCCCATTCCGAAATGTTTTGCATGCTATTTTCATGTAGAATTCATGTCTATGTGACTCATGTGAATGCTGTAAAGGAGAGAAAAAAATTAGATGAGCTGCGCCTTCTTTTTTTAAATTTAACTGGGGGACAGATGTCCAGTCTTCTTATTGACGCTCTGACACAGTACTTTGGGGTGCATTAACGTAGTACTGTTTCCTTATTGTGCTGTAGTTTACCTTTCATAAATAACTGATCAACACTTCTAGCTTTATTTAATATTCTTTTATATAAACAGAGATTTATTATTCTGTAATAAAAGATAGCCTTTTACATGTGCTGCTGTGGTGCAAAATGCTGTTTGCTTTGCCAGACTAAATAGATAATGAAGTGCAGTAAATGTTTTGTGGTACTATTAACAGAAGCATGGCTTTTAAAATTTTCTTTCTTAAACAGTCATACATGGAAATATGTATTAAAATATTTAGAAGGATTTAAATCTTTGGAAATACTTCATTCTGATATAAGTCAAGAGACCATTTAATAGTTTTTCCTTTGAGTAACCTTAATATCAAAAGAGAGAGGTTATTTTTACAGCATAGGAAATCTAAGTATATCTAATATCTGTCATTGAATTTAAACTTCAGTGTTAGTATAAAGAATTTTAAATTAATTGAGTTATTTTTAATACATTAAAGTATATGTTGATGTTATAAACAATCAAAGCAGTGTATGAAATAAAGACTTACCTAGGAAATACTTGATTGAAGCTTTGTCTGTGCTCTGTGAGAATATACTGAGACTCACTCAGCAGATAGGAAGCTTTTTTTCTATTTGAAATGCATTGTGCACTCTCGTCTTGTGATTTCTTTTCCACAGCATCTTCTTGTTCACTGCTGCTTTTCTCTTGTGATATTGGTTGTTTCCAGTTTATTTCCAGGTGTCTTCAGTATCTGAGTTCTTCCACATTCAGGATTTTTGTTAATTCTGCCTTTATCAGGTAACTGAATGGACCTGTGAACTTTGCATCTTTTCCTCCCCACAAAAAAAAAAAAAAAAAAAAAAAAAAAAAAAAAAAAAAAAAAAAAAAAGGCAAATGCACTGACCCCAGTTAACTCAAGTATTCAGTACCCATTTAAAAAAATAATTTAAATATTTGATATCCAGTAAATTCCATCTGTTTCCTGGTGCTATTCCAACACTGAAAAGTTATTTCCCTACACATTTTTGTAGCCTCCACATTTTAGATTTTTGTAGGAAATACACAGGATCAGTAGACACCAGGTCTTAACTTTTAATCCATGCAACATTATTCTGTGAAGGATGATGAAGGTCTGCCTCTCTCAGCTCCTCATGCTTCTGTCAGACACAGATGTGAAATGCTGCTTTAGAGAGAGGGGAAAAAAAAAATCCTGAAGGGTGTAGTGTTTTGTCATCTCTCAGGACAGTGAGCACGCATGGCATCAGTGAGTGGCAGATATGAGCTATTCAAACCAGTTGCTGAACTGACAGGATGATGCTTTCATACATAATGGAAGTATTAATTATTTCTTCTGATGGACGGCAGTGTGTACTAGAAGAAAAAAGCAGCAGATGATAATACTAGGTTTGATAGGTTCTCTGTGTTTTAACAGCTTGTCATTAAGAAACAAGCCAGGAAAAAAACTGATGTTTTGGGATATGATCAGGTAAAACAGACCAGAGCTGTTTAGACAGTGTGGATATCATTCATAGTGTTAAAAACTCCAGTCAGGTTAAGGTCTAGTCAAAGCTAGCTTTTTATAAAAAAGATGTTCTGATGGATATGCTTTAAAAATCCTAGTTTGTGTTTTGCTTCATGTAGCCTTTCATTTGGGAAGCCTTGCTGTTGTCTCGTAGGTTTCAATTTATAACTTAATTTATAGATTAAACCCACACATTTCTTTTTTTCCCCTGCAAAAGGAAATGTTAATGTTTAAAAAAAATGTTTTTCAAAGGACTCTCTGTATGAAGATTATGTTCAAACTCATCACACACTTTGTATTATAGACACTCACAAATCCATTTCTAATTAATTTAGAAATTTATCGTCTGATTTAATGATGAGGAGCTGCTCTCTTGAGGTTAATATGGAAAAAAAATATTTTTAAGAACTCACTTCAGTTGTATAAGCCTTCATAAATATAAAATATGGATAAAATCATTCACAGTATCAATGTTGTTAAGGGTAACGTATGATGATTCTGGGGAAAATAATGCCACATTTAGAACTTTTCTGTAAAACAGAGGGGTTTTTTTCTCTCAAAATCTTCTTTATTTTAACTTTTAAAAAAAATTTATTGACAAGAAAATGTTTACAATCAATTTTTTCCTTTTTTTTTGCCTTCTATACCTTGAAGGTGAAGAAGAGATAAGATGATGACTACTTTAAAACCAGGGTGAAATATAAGCCCCACGAAAAAGGTGTTGGGAGAAAGGGCTACTTCTGCTGGTTTATACTTGTTTACTTTAACTATGAGGAACCTCTGTCATCATTGAAGAGGAAAACTTACCTTCATCTTCTTGTTATGAAATGATGGAGAGCATCTGGATAAAGCTTTTTCTAGTTTATCCAGTCAAAAATCATGAGCACTGTTATGCCCTTATATCACATCAAATAACTTTTGGAATATTTTTGGTCTCTAGCCTTGCATTCCATCTAGTTCCAGACCAAATCCAAGCCTAGAAGTATACAATGTCTGTAACTTTAAATCTAAGTTGTCAGTTTTGTCTCTTTAGATAACAAGTCGAGTTGCCAAGGATACAATGGTTACATGATATAAAGTCCATGCTGAAAGTACTGGAATGAGGCATACTTTCTGAAATAATATTAACACTTTGTCTCTCATGATTTCTGACTTTGCATACACAATCTATGCCTGGAGTTGGAACCCAGGCTGAACTGAAAGTATCCTAAATTTATTAGCATATTTCATGAAAGTGTTGATTCTTATGAAAACCTTCCAAGTAGTTGGAATCTGGCAAGGCACAACCTTTGTATTCTCAGATAATCTTCTGGGAGACAAACACTAGCCTGGTCTACTTCCCCCTTGCAAATCCCAAAACCGAGGACTCAAATATCTACGCTGTGATTATCCCCTCAAGAAGTCCAGAAACAAAAAATAATTTATATATCTATATATATCCCACTATTTTCCCCTCTTCAGGACAAGGTAAACTGGGCATTAGTAACTGTGTGTTAGTATCAAAAGTATTCTGCTGCCTCAAACCTGGAGATGAGGATAATTCAGATAAAGCAGCATGTTAAAATTTAGGGGCTGACAATAATTCTGACATCTTGATGTACAACTTTAGTCTCACATAAGACATGATTGGTGTTGAGAATTCAAACACTGAAGATGAAGGTGGTTAAAATTTTCAACCTTAAATACAGCTCAAAGAACTGTATTTTTAGCATGGTGTTCTGAAAATCGTTTTTGTTTGGTCAGTCTGCATCAGGAATATATATGAGCTGCATGCCTAAATTGGATATATAACATCTGTGGTAGAGAATGTTGCTGGTGTGACTGAAGTAGCAGAAGCTCCAAGCACACACCACTGAGCACTCCAAAGGGTCTATAGTCCACCTTGTGACTGGATATCTACTGTGTGACAGTCAGTGCTGCACTAGGGGACCACTTCCTTGCAGAGTTTGCTTATCTTGGACTCACAGGGTGGCCTGATGGGGGATTCCATGTCCGTAAATAACATCAGTTGACATGAAGTTCTTGCACCTCTGAGCCAGCAGTAAGGAGTCACAGGGGGCTGTCTACTTCCTCTATTTCATTTCATTTGGGTCACAGGCGTGTTGTCTTCTGCATAACTTTGTGACAGCATAAAAGTTAACTTTGTAGTGAGGTAAAAGTCCCGTACTTGGACAGACTTCTGTTTCAGTTCCTACTTTTTTGAGTGGTCTTATGCACAAAAAACTACTATGTAGCTTTAGTTAACAGTGAGTTGAAACACTGCGCCTGAAAATTTGATCTAGGGTGAATAAAGAGGAATGCTTTAAGAGGAATGCTTTTTAAAAGTTGCATAAGAAGTGAGCAGAATGCTTTCTTTCAAACATTTTGCATTTTAAGTGTGTGTGCATTTGATTTGAAAGCTCGCTGTAATTAAATTGCAATCTCACAGTGGTATTTAATATTTACAGTATCAAAGCTAGTAGCTTTGCAAATAGTAATAAGCCATGTATTGTCTGTGTTAGTCCATTCACAATTAATAATTATGGAATCTTCAAGTCCTAAAGGCCAAGTATTACCCTCACTGTATGAAAGTAATTTGTCAAATATATTGGAAAAAAACATTTTTCTAATGAGACTGAGTGATCAGTAAATCTCAATGAACCATTTCTACAAGTTATAAAATGTGTGATAATCACTTATGTTAGCATTGCAAATGAATTGGAAAAACCCCTAAAAAAAAGACAGAGTGTGGAGAACACTTCTAAGCATTTTCCTTTTTGAGAATTTTATCAAATATTTACCATTTACCTAAGAAACAGCTATACACATGAAAAGCCTATTCTTACCTTTTTCTGAATATTGTCGCTCAGCTTTTAGAGAGCTGTATGATTACCTGTTTCAAGCAAGTTGATAACTAGTAGTTGCTTTTCAGAGAAAAGCAGTGTATTTATCAGAATTTTTCAATTGCTGAAGAACTAATGTTCTGAAGAAAATGTCAGCATTATTTCTGCTTTTGTTGCCTAGAAGTATTTCTTGCCTTTGTGAACAAAATACTCTTTTACCTTCTTTTATCCCTTTTTTTTTTTTTTTTTGGAGGGGGGGGAGGTGTTTTGTGTATTTTGTGATCTCATATCAATAATTATTGATTGTTGCAGATTAAATAATTCTCTTTTTTTAATGGAATATTTGATTATCTTCCAGCTAAATGAAGTTCATCTGCAAAACTGTATTTTTCAGTGTTTAATATAGAATACATTGTGTCTGAAAATAAAAAGAGTTTTCAAAGTTTAAAAATTTTGAAATCAATTGGATAATTAACACTGAATAATTTTTGACTTAAGAACATGCCAGCCTGAATCTTAAAATTATTTTGAATTTAATAACAATAACTGCTAGCTCTCAGTGAAAGTAGATACTTAGGCATTTCTTAAAATTGATTCTCTTCTCATCGAATGGGTATTTCCTCTAGTCTGGAAAATGGTATAGATCAACAAGCTCAAAAGAGAGAAATGGAATGAGATCGCTTAGAAGAAAAGGCATTTTTGTTACCTAGGAAATGAGTGAGTGAAAGTACTTAGCACAACTGTTATCATGTCAGACATCTTGAGGGCTTTTGTGTTTCCTAGATTTTAGTTGTGGCAGTAAAGCTAGACTTGAGACAATTTTGCTTTAATATGAAATTCTTTGAAAAGACGGACAAATAGTTTGTTTTCTACTTTCCTAATCAACGTGTTGCTAGTAGATTAATTTGGATGCTGTAATAAAAATTTATACCACTACTCCTAATAATGATAATTTAACGTTATTTCTAGTGCTGTTGGTTGCTACTAGCATTTTGTTGGAAATTTTATTCAGTGAAATTTGGCAAGAATGACACTTGCAATTAAACTTAATTTCTTTTTTTGAGAAAGGTAACTAGTGTGCTGACACAGATTCTGATGAATTTGTTTTAGAAATCATACTTTGAGAATTTCTGTGTATTAAAATTTGGCTGCCTTGGTATGTTTTTTCCCCCATTATTCTGATATTAGAAACAGCCAAATATATTTGGTTTTGTTTAATACAGTATTAGGAAGGGTAAGTAATGATTGTTTCACAAATATATGAGCTTCAATTATACTTTTAATCGCATTTTAATTAATGGATCAGTATTTGTGTTTTTGCTGTCTGTTTGATTCAGCCAGATTACAGCAGGTTGCTGTTACTAAACTATTCAGAATGGTAACAAATTATGGAACTGTTTTGAAGACTGACCAGTTTTGCATAATTGTTGTTTGTTAACTTGTGATATCTGATGAATATGTGCTCACCAGATGCTGGCCAGATATCTTTCAGTTGACTATTTTTTAGTCTGTTCATTAACAAAATGGACTATGACCTTGGATTTGTTTTGGATTTCACACTATTTTGGCAGCCCTACCCCTTACCTGTGTTAAAGGCAAGTTTTGCGGTTTTGGGGGGTTCGTGGTTTTGGGTTTTTGGGCTTTTTTGTTGTTGTTGTTTTGGTGTCCTTGTTTGTTTGTTTGGTGAGTAGAGTTTGCTTGTTTGTTTGGTTTGGTTTTTTGTAAAGGTATGGAGCAATAACACTGTGACAATAAATTTTGGGAGAGTTTGTGGGGGGTGGTGTCAAAGACTTTTAAGTTTTGCTTATGAATATTCTTCCTTTCTCTCTCAATTTGATCTTTCTAGTTGCCATAACAACTTCATAATAGCAGTGCATTTACTGCTGTAGTTAAGGTTGTGTCAGCACTTCCATTATAAGCTACTGTTTTCAGGAATTTCTAATTTATTCACAAGCTTAAAAATGGCATACAGTAAGTCTATGTAATTGATTTTAATGTACGTACCAACTTTCAGAAAGCTGCTGTTGTCTGCACTCTGATGGCATGTATAAAATAGAACATTGTTCCAAGTGGGGTTTTTTTCTTTTCTTTTTTTTTACTGAGAAGCAGCAAAACATTTTTAGTCTAAAATTAATTTTGACTGGTTCCCATCTGTCAGAGGTATGAGAATCAACATGTTCTTTTGCTCTACCACAATGCCCCATCACGCCTGTATCCAGTTAGACCCATCTGTTCCTGTTAGTTAAAAGGTTAGTATGAACATGGCGCTTTTCTGGGAAGCAGGAAAAACATAACCTTTTTAATAACAGAGTTTCATATCTCATTAAGGAATAAGTGTTTGACATCTTCAATACTTTTATAATTATTTTTCTGTTAAATAAAGACTAGCAATGTTAAATAGCGGATGGTTTTTGAAAGGCAAGAAGTAGAGGGTGAGTCTGTTTCTAGGACTGAAAAAGTCAGTTATTCATTTTAGATGCAGTTCCTCTTACAGAGTTTTAGCAAGATATTGTGCATAACTACAATACAACTTTCTGAAATCTGGAAATTGTTTAACCTGGGAAATGTGTCAAAGCAGTTACATAATTTGCTGAAGGTCTTCTGTAATTCCTTGAGTGATTCCACTAAGCCTGTGATAAAGGGGTTGTTTAAAGACTTTATTTCACCCAAATAGATTTTGGGGGGTTTATTTAAACACATTTATTTCAGTCAAATTTACAAGGCACAGCACAAACTTGCTACCCTGAATAGTTATGAATTATATACTTCTGAGGATTCATGGGATTTTGTTTGCTTTTTTTTTCACCTATCTTATTGCCAAATGTATTGCAAGACACTTGCCCCTAAAACAAAATTATGTGGTTTTGCTGAAGGAGACAGTATAACAGTATGTTACAAAAAACACCCAAAAATTTCATATTCTTTTTAATCCCAATTTGGTTTTATTTTTCTTTGAATTGGTCTTCACTTGCTTCAAATTTAAATAATGTTACGTATGTTCTTTTTTTCTTTAGTTAATCTATGGTTCTACTTCACTGTAATAAGATATAGTGGCAGCTCTTTTGACATTTGTATCACCTTGGTTGATGTTTGTAAAACTTCATCAACAATGTGTAACTTTAAAAGAAAGACTAATTTGATTTTAATGGTCTATAGTAATCACAGCTGTTCATTTCAAAGGCAAATTTCTTTGGTTTTTACTTTTAAAGGAAAATATATCTAATTTAATCTTCCTACTATGAAAGGAAGTATTTGTTGAAGGATATCATATTCTGAAGAAAGATTGTAGGTAATTCTCAACTGAGAAATATAAATAGGTTTTTTTTTTAAAGTTTATTGATGCCTTCAGCCTAGACTTCCTGTTTTATTGTAGACAGGTGAAATATTCAGTCTGGATATCCTAGTCCTGAAGACTTCATTGCCCTTTTATTGATTCACTTCTTAATGTGTTTTCTACTTCCCTGCCAGAAGTGGTTTAATTGTTACCCGTTTTATATAGCATGGCTTTGAAATCATATTCAGAAAATTGCTTTTGAGAGCTTTTTCCCAACTAAGATTTAACAGCCAAAACCCTATAAATGTTGCAAGTAAACCCACTTAACTGCTCCATAAAGGAATTATTTTGAAAGTGCTACACTATTTTGATATTTGCAGATGGCATTTCTTTTTCTAGGTTTTACAGAAGAATGCATTTGTACTTCTATCATCTTTTGTTAGTTTTTCTTTTTACTTCCTCCCCGTTCCCTGAATTCATGGAGCTTTGATTTTCTGAGGTTTCTTAGACCTGGAGGATTAATTTTAAATTTAAGCATGAAGGGTTAGTTGGTTTCTAGCTTCTGTGTCCTGTTGTGATTCCCATTGTAAAAGATTTTGACCTTTCTGTGATAAATAAGAATTAATGGAAAATTTTGCATCCTTTGCAGACTTCATATCTGTGAGAAGTTACTCCATCTCATTTCTGCAACTGTCTTCATAGGAGTAAATATCTGAACAGAATCCTAGCTTGGTGCTGTTCTTCAATAGTATACTTCAAATGAGAGGAATCATGGAAAGAGTTGTTTAATATTGCAGGCTTTGAGTAAACTGTAGTTGATCTACGTTTACTTTGAAATCTGTCAGGCAGTTCTCTGGAGCTGTTGAACTTACCATAGTTAAAAGGTTTTGCTAGAAATCCTCTGTAAAATCTTACTCTTTATTCATGATGATTGGGGTAAAAGATACGGTTTGATGTCAGTTGCATCTCAGAACAGCAGTATAAAACTAGCGGTATTACTATAGTCTGGGTTGGGATAAGTTTTTGCAAAAGCTTTTCTTTTCGTAGACACATGCTATGTTGATCTTCAATGTATTAGAGATTAGGTAGGGGAAGTATAAATTTATGAAGGAAAGATTTAAATAGAAGTACAAATCAGGGTTTGCATTTTTTTTTAAGCCCGTGGTTTTCAAATTGTATAAGCTATTATCTATAAATGCCTAGGTACAGCTTGTTTCCAGAAAGCAATAAGCAACAGTTCCTCTTTCTTCTTACTTCATGTCTTATATAATTTTGAAAACAGTTCCCTTAAAAATATTACGTGGTTGCAAAATTACTGAAATTGAAAAAGCTTTTTGGACATTCACTGACATAAAATTTTCTGTCCTTTCTTTCTAATAGATAAACATTAATTTTGCTGAAAGTCTATTGTTCAGCCTTCAGTTGAGCCAAGGTTCAAATTTTAAGTTTCAGACTTATCTGAAAGGTTTTTAGTTTCCTGTAGGTTTTTTCCTAGGTTAACCAGTTTTTGCGAGCCATTTGTGTAGATGTCGCCCAGCAGATAGTCATGTGTCTGAAGAACACATGCCCGTAATTCAGGTGGTTTCATAGTGTTGTGTGGTTCATTCTCTGTCTTGTGATGTGACAAATGAGCTTGATGTTTGTATTCTGCAGAAGGGCAGAACCATCCCACAAAGGACACAAAACTTGCTAGTTTCCAAGTAAGGAATGATCTCTGAAATCTTCCAAGTGAGGTAGAAAAACGGGTCTTGTTCAAAAACCTCAATGATCTTCCTGCTGTATCTCTGCTTTCATACATGTATTATTCAGGAAAAGGAAGTCCTTTCTTCCTGCTTTCAGATTGTATGCAGTTTTTTCTAAAGACTCATTTTATAAGCTTGTCAATTTTGAAGTGAAATCTGTACACAAAGATATAATTTGAACTTACCTAATAATTAGGATACAATTAAGAAGTACTGCAGTGTTACAGTTGAAAATCTAGCCCATTTAAGTAATGAATTCATAATATTAAAGATACTGGAATTTTAGTTTGCCCTTCCAAATTCTGTATGTTACTGTCCAGTCTAATAAGAAACCTATTATGGTTTATGCATTTTAATGCTATGATTTTACCAGTTTAAAAACATCTACTGGAGCCTTTGCCAGAACTAAGAATTGATGAAGTAATGAATTCATTTCCGCAGGCTTAAAAGCTATTTCTGACAACAGATAAAGAAGTCTAAAGGAGAAAGGAATCCAGCTGTCATTTGGAAGGGGAATATCAATGAATGAGGCAACGCTGAGAGTACACACTGGAAGACCAAAAAATTCAGGAAAGATGAGAAAGTTACAAATGTCTCTGCATCATGAGTACATTATCTTGCTGTTTTATATAGATGCAGGGGTGTTCTTTGTTGAGATTCATTCTTTTGCATTTTAGTCAGCACTTCAATATTCAGTTAAAGAATCCTGGGAGCTGAAGTTTGTCTCTGCCCACTTGTGGAGCAGGGACTGGGATTATGTCTCAGAAGGAGGATGTTCTGGTTTGTTTTGGTGGTTGTTGAGGGGATTTTTTCCTCCTGAGGATTTACTGGGAAAAAACCTCAGTAGAACACCTTTATGATTATTTGTGACAGATTCCACTTCAACTCTCTTTAATTTTAAAATTAGCTTAGAATTTTGAGAAAGACTGTCTTTTGATACCTCATGTTCCATTTTCAATTTCAAAGATGCTGTATTTGCAGGATAAACTAATCTAAATGTATTGCAATACTTATCTTTTTGCATGCTGAGTGTTAATTATGCTCAGTTACAATTTCTTAAATTGCATTTTTAAAAATTTGTCAAGTAAAGATGTCCTAGGAGAGAACTAGCCTCTTGCTGAGTAGTGCTGGGATAATGCAGATAGCATCTTCAAACTATTTGGGCATGCAATTCTGGTTTTGTCACTGAAACTACAGGTCAAAAAGTGTACCCTTACACCTTGATGTCAAATGCTTCTTTCTACATCTGGAGTAGGAATGTACAGGAAAGACGCAATAACTTTTAATAATTATCTAGTTATTTAAATACGCAAGTATTTTCCTTTTCATTCAGCTGGGAATTATAAAAAATATATACTTTGTTTTTTCATTATATGCGTTTTTGAGTGACTCAATGTGTGAATGCATTTGTCAGCTGGATTATGAGTATCATGTTTTATGCCTTATCTCAGCCCTATTTTTAAGGAATCTCTGTCTTTTCTTCCAATCACACAGACGTCAAGTCTCAGAGGGGAGCACAAGACTCATCCTTCTGTGATTCATCACATGGTCTCCTGCCACACTGCAGGCAACCTTCATAATGGTAGCAAAAGACTCCTATCTCAGTATGCTTCTGTCAGCCACGTGAAAAGCATATTTGGGTCGAAGAGGAAAGATTTGCAGACCAAAGAGGCCTGGCCATCAAGAGCTGGGTGAGAGGCAATAGGCTGTGCAGAAGCACAGAGGAAGCCTCAGGCTCTGCCTTGCAGTCGTGGTACCTGCAGGACAGGGACATGTGTCCCACATAAGCAGATACAGATATATGTCTGCATCATCACTGAACAGGATTTCCCATTCCCATTGTTGTGTTTACTGCATACAGCTTCTGCATTTGATTCTAGTGTACTTCAGAGAACTGCTTTTTGGGAAAGCCTGTCTTGTTGATTGTTTAAAATAGAGATGAACATTACAATTCAACACTTGCAAATGAATGCATCTATGCAGTAAATATCTCTTACGAGATATGACCACTTGTGTGATGGGAAGAAACAGGAAGTTAAGCTGTGGTTCTGCTCATCCAGAGACTTTGAGTATCTTCAGAAATGTCAGGCTTTGCTTTTTCTGTGTATTTGAGTGGAGCAGTGTTTCATTAAGTCTACCCTCAGATGGAATAGGCTGTGTAAGTAGAGGGAAGTTTTGTTTTTCTGTCCTTTGTCTTTCTAGATTTGTTTGACCTGCTTCTTGAGGAATAGTGTATCTTCCCAGTCCCCTGTTTTCCACAATTTGAATTCATTTTTTTGAGGTAGCCATCAAAGACATTTTTTTCCTTTTCCCCTGCCGGGAGTGGGAGGGGTATTGTCTGCAAACCATGTTTGTTACCTATGTGCAGCAAGCCAATAATCAACTATCAAAAATTTTTACTATTTTTACATTTTAGCAAACTAAGGAATTATTGTTCTTTGGCTATGATTTGCATAGTTCTCTTATTTATTCGTATTTTATCTTCTATTGGCTAATGATTCTTTCATTTCCCATGCTGATTCCTCCACATGCTCAGGCTTTCTCTTTTTTTGAGTTGGTGGGTTTCTTGCTCCAGTGGTTGCAATCTCCCCCTGCTGGAATTACCTTTTAGGCACTTGGAGCTGATTTCAGCAGTTGCTGAGCTGAGTTTGTTTTCTTCCTTATCTTGGGAACTCTGCCAGGTGGTCTATAAATTCTGCATTCCTTGTGTCCACTTTCAGTGGGCATCCTACTTCCCAAGCCTTGTTAACCTCCCCCTAGGTCTGAGATTGCTGAAGCATGTCCAGCTCTGTACCTTAAGGCAATTCTAGCAACAAGTAATTTGTGTTTCTAACGCATGGACGTCTCTTGGAGCTTGCTTGTTAGCTGCTCTCTTTTTCAGGGATTAAATCTCCCTTCTTGCTGATTAGGCTTGAAAGCACACAAAGATCAAACATCAAAGAACAGCCTTTCTTAAAAAGCTTTTTTCATAGTCCACATTTTGCAATAGTGTTGCAGTATCATGTTTAACAGAGAGATATAAAAATAAGAAATTAAATTTTAGAATATAGCAATTAGCTGTTATCTGTGTGCTTAAGCTCATATTTGACTGGTCTAGGGTATGTTAAAAATCACCTTCTAGAAGCAAATGGGATCTGTGAAACAGCTGTGTGCTTTTCAGTAGCTTTAGGAACAATGAGCAATGAGAGCAATTTCATGCACTTTATCAATCAGTGACATTCTAGAAATATTTGAGACTATTTTGTGTATTAGTTGGGGTATTTAACAGACAGTTCAGTCCCCTTTCTTTTTCTTTTTTTTTTTTTTTTTAATATCATTCATTGGGTGTATGGATAGATATTCATGCTTCAGAGACTTCCTTTTTCATCATTGACTTTCCTGTTATCTTAGTAAAAACTCCTGCAAAAAATGTCTTAAATGTATTAAAAAATATCTTGAAAATATTATGGCTGACAGCATTTTCTGCCTAGGAGAAAAGGAGTGCTGTTTGTTTAATGAATTAAAGATGACATTTACCTCCAACAGCCAAAGAGATGCTGCTATCTGTAGAAACACCTTGGTTAACAATCTTGGCTTTGAAACTGGTCCAAATGCAGATGACTGAGTGCAAAATATACTTTCTATTATAAAGCATGGTTTCTTTTGATCAGGTGATATACTTCTGAAAGTAAAAGAGATGATGAATGTTCTGTTGGTATAATAGAAAATAGTTGAGTAAGTGTAATAAGGCTCATTATAAAAGTATGCCAAGCATGTTGATTTAGACATTCTGTTTCTTCTCTGTGTGTTCCAAATCACTGAAATCTTCTATACAGATAATGCTGATAGCACAACTTCAAAATTTATTGAGCATTTTGAGGTAATCCGCAGGATATACATTCAAAAAATGTTACATTATATCTCAGTTAACGAGTGAAAACTATATATGCCCATTTGGAAGTCCTTTATTTGATGTTTTTGAAGTAAGCAGGTAAGGTGAGACCAATGTTCAGAAAAATGGCATTGGAGTAATCAAACATAGAAGGTTAGTCTCAGGTAGGCCTTAATTTTGTATTACATACAGTGACTTTGACTTTGAAATAATATTTCATGTAAATTTTATAGTTTGTATTTTTATAATACTATAACCTTGTAGTGGATGTGAGGGCTGCTTCTCCAGTGAATAATGATGAATGATGATATTTATTGATAGTAATGGGTATTATTATAATGGATGATATTTTATAAAAATAATGGAATATAAAGAAGAAATGTATTGAAAATTGAAAGTAAATGTTGAATTTAGGATTTAGTCCTTGTCTTGAAGCTGCTTGATTTTTCTGGTTTTTTTAAACAAATGAAGATTTTAATGAAGCTTTGTTTTATGGCATTCAGTAAGAAAAACTTTAGTGGCAGAGTTTCAGGTGGCTTGCTGCTGGGAATTCTTTGAATGAGATGTTGCCTAGATAGTGATGTATTTAGTTTTTGATCATGTTCTTAAATAGAAGTAGCGTTGCCACTAGTGGAATCTACTAAGGAAACCAGATTTTAAAAAATCAGTTCATTTATACTATTTCTTAATAAAAATAAGAAATTAGATTATAGGAAACTGTAGTCTTTCTTCTGTAAGTATGAAAGGCACAATTCTTTTCTGGTGTAACTGATTGCATTTTAACAGCAGTAATGCCCATCTGCTTCTCAGGATTTCTTGGCAACTTCAGTGCACTAGGAATTATAAATGCTTTAAATGATACTGCAAGTTGTATAATTTTGTTTTACTGAAGCCCTTATTGGAACACACTGTTCTAACAAAGTGTGACTAGATATAATATGTATTTATACTTTCTTTGGTGAGTTTGGCGTGGAATTTTTTCAACATTTATGATTAAATAAAGCTCTTAGAAGCTCTGGCACTCGACACAGAAAAGTGAGCTGTTGTAGAATGCATGTATTAAATTGTAAAATATTATTTCATTGGGATTATATCATTAAATATTGGATGGATTAATTTTTTGTCCAGGTAGACACTTATGGTAATTGTTTGTTACCATCTGATGAAAAATCAGATGACAGAAGGTTTTTGCTGTAATTATTCTGATCTTCCAATTTTTGTTTTACTGATCCATAAGTGTCATTTTAGTGGAAAACATAGGAAAATAATCTGAGAGAGTTAAGATTTGAGAAAAATAGGAAAAGAAAATTGACACTTCAAACTAAAAAAAAAACCCAAAATCAAACTACAGAAAATCTGAATTTGCCCTGGGAAAGAGATTAAGAGTTTTTTAACACTGTACATGCATGTTTGATACTTCTGATAAGGATCGAAGAAGTTAAATGATTCTGGTGTCAGGAAGGAGCAGAATAAGACTCTGCTGTGGTAAAAAAAAGCAGAGTGGAAGCATGCAAAAGATCCAGTGTAAGAGTAATTGAAGATGACATTCTTTTCAAATTATCTCTGCTACTAGTTGTGTTGTAGGTTTTTGAATAAAAATGAGCAAAGGAATTGCCCTGCTGCTGAGCAGGGAGGAAAGTTGCTAACAGGTGAAAGCAGGAAAATGAAAGCTTTGAATATCTTCTTTTTTGTATAAATTCACACTAACTAGATCCTTTCTGACTGAATAGTTAACATATTTTAAACAGCATTTGGAAGTGGTTTCTATTAGAGAATTCTGGAAATGTTTTCAGTTTCAAATTTCCACTTAGTTGAAGTAAGATTAGGGAGGAGAGAGTATCCTTCCTCTGTTGTTTCGCTTTGCCTTAGGCAACTACTTGACACAAGCCATGAAGGTGAGATACTGTGTGATTGACCATCAGTCTGAATAAGTGCATCCATTCTTATGGTTGTAAAGAAAAAATATTAAATAGGGAGTCTAGCCTTGGTATGTGTGACTATCTCTATATGTTTGATGTTTAGATATTGGGAAGAATTTCTTCATGAAAAGGGTTAAGCAACAGATTGACAAGGTGGTGATCAGTCAAAAATTGGACTTAATAATCTTGGGGATCTTTTCTAACCTAAATGATTCTGTGATTCTGTGAAGCTGTATTGATGTTATAGGTTCACACAATAATTCAGGTTGTGGAAGTCTTCAAAAGGTCTCTAGTCCAGCCTCTTGAGCAAAGCAAGGTCAGCTGTGGTCAGACAGTGTTGTGCAGGGCTTTATCCAGTTTGAGTCTCAAGGTTGGCATTGTATAACCTGCTCCACCACCTGACTCATGGTGAAATGTTTTTCCTTGTATCCAGTTTGAACCTCTCATTTCAATTTATTTCAGTTGTTCCTTGTCCTTCCTGCCATGCACATTGAGTACCCGGGCTCAATCACTTGTATAACCTCTCCACAGGTACTGGCAGGCTGCTGTTAGGTTTCCCCCAAAGCCATCTCTTGTGCAGGCTGGACAAGTCTCATTCCCTCAGCCTTTCCTCACAGACACGTCCTCCAGCCCCCAGCTATCCCAGTAGCTCTTGCTGCCCTTTACCAGTGTCTGTTCTGAAGGCCCCAAACCAGTACAGTATTCCAGATGTCATCTGAGCAGCTCTGAGGAAGCACTGCTGGCTCCCAAGCAGCTTGCTGCCTGGCAAGGCCCCTGCTGCAGCCTGGATACATCTTCATGGTGTAGATGAAAAGTGATCGAGCATCTACATTGCAGTTAGATAGGGTTTAGATTAAACATGGAAAAAATAATTCTTATGTGAGAACAGCCAAATATTTTGAGTAAACTCACTAAAGACACTGGAGAGTCTCTGTCACTGAAGGTCTTCTACAACAAGCTAGAAAAACATCTTTCAGGAATGACATAGGAGTAGGTGAGCCTACTTGGGAAGGAAAAAGGTCTAGATGTTCATGTGAGACCTGTTTGAGTTCTGTGATTTCACAATAGTCTGAACAGGAACAAAAGATCTAAACATTTTCCCTCTAAATATTATTAACTGTTTGAATTAACAGTGCATGGAATAATTATTTTTATATGAATGAGCATATCCCTATATACCATAAGTTGTAGAAGTGAAACAGAGGAAAATATTTGAGCATATGTGTCACCATTTCTGTTCTGTATTCCATTTCAATCTGAATTATTAAAGTTCAGTGCTCAAAAAAGGCTCACTTAGTGATATCCTTTTATATCTCTCACAGTTAGAGATACTGTTTCCATCTTTTCATTGATTATTGTTATACTGTTCTCAAAATAATGTTCTTTTCTTGTGGCATATGAAGTGTTACTCTATCACTGAAAGTTGAAAGAAGAAATGTCTGAGGCAACTGGCAATCCTAGAAATGACCACTTGTATTTCTTCACTATTTCTCCTCATGTTCTGCTTTATAAAGACTTATTTCAGTCTCGAATTGGTTATATTGTCATTTTATTAAATCTTCTTTGAGTTAATAGCCTGTAATGCAGTGAGCATGATTTAAATTGTACTCCTGATTGTAATAAAGAGTACAAGTATCATGGTGATCAAATAAAATTAAATTGTACACTAGGCTTTTAGATGACTGTGTGAGTACCATATTTTTAAACTTTTATTATAAAGATATAAATAGAATTTATTTAAATTATTAGAAATTAGGAGCAATGCCTCTTGTCATTTGTGATTGACTTTGTATTTAGCATCAATATTTGTATCAAAAATAGAATATATTCTATGTAAGAATGAAAATTCATGGAGTTTGCCTCTGAAGAAGCAGAAATTTATCCTGGAAAGATTTATTTTCTTCCTCATGGCTCCTACCAAAACTCAGATCAAAAGACTTGTGTCTCTTTGAATGTGTTGTGGTGCATTTGGCAAGTATCATTTAGGTGTAGTGAGGACCAGGGTCACTACCACTTCCACAGCTTGCTTGAAATACATGCATTAATAGTTGTGTTTCAATAAATGGTAAAAGGGGAACATAAGACTAAAAATGTATTTAATGCTTCATTACTTACTCTACTCCCTTGAGTTTTTAGAATGCTTTCATTTCAAGAAACATTGATAGACATTGTTTCTGCTATGCTTGTGTTCCCAGAAATACTTAAATATGACTGTGTATGAAAACCTTCCTATTTGCCATTTGTATGTTTTAAAAGGGGCAAATTAATTAACAAAAAAATGGAATTTCTCCATTTGGGCATTTAATAAACTTGTGCACTTTGGACTAAATCTTAAGTACTTCAAGGTTAAAGATAAAACTCTCCAAGTAGGTTTATGTGAAAAACTGTCTTTTCATGAATAATCATGCTGAACATATATATACACAATATATTTGTATAATTATATATATTTTCCTTTTCCTGAGTGTTCTGCTGATTATACAGAAGAAATGAATAATTCACATGAATGATCCTATTAAAATACAAACCCAAACAAGTAGGAAGTAAGTTCAGGATGCATTTGCTGTGCATCTATTCATGCAGAATTTAGGCAAGGTGCTTATTCTATTATGAAATAAGGGAATTAAGGCAGATATTGTCATATGAGATTAATCTGATTATAACCCAGGCAATATCTGTAGTAGAGCAAAATGGAAAAATAAAAAGGAAAATGTGCAGTCTGATGCTCTCCTCTTGTAACTGGTGTCTATAATTGTGTAGAAATGAGAGACAGTAAGGACTGTAAATATGCTTTTCCTTTCTGACATGCTTCCTGCCTGTTGCTTGGTTACCAGTACTTTGCCATACATACGTGCAAGGTATTAGCTCATTCTTTCTATCTTCACTTTTTGAGCTTTAGTGAGGAGATACATGATCAAAATTCATGATTTTATTTCTCTGCCTCTAGCTATTAAGGGTTAAATTACTTACCATCCTAGGAGATTTAGAGGTGGTTATGCATAATTTATTAATTTCATATGGAAGAATAGGCTGTTCCACTATATATGTATGAGTCTTTCAGGGTAGTTTTGATTTTTTTCTTTTGTTTAATTTTTCCTTTTTTTTTAGAAAATGAAGTTCTTTACTTGTTGCTATGAAACGGCCAAATTACTTACCATAAACTGTCATCATGACCTTTCCCAATGATGGTAGTCTCTGTCATTTCCCCTCTAACTTATCCACAGTATAATAATGTTAGTGTCATTCACTACAAAATGACGCACAGTATTTTAAGTATTTTTATTGTCTGTCAGCTTTCTGGTAGCTGATACCTGGTAGCTTTCAACAAAGTGGGATGAAGGGGTAAAGAATGCAGGTTAATACACGTTATTATATTTGTTTAGCTGCCGGATTTTAAAATATCCCCGTGAATAGTCATGGAAGTAGGAAACTGAATGAAGAAATTGTTGTTGAGTAGATGAATACAGGAGTAGTCACATTCCCTCTATCTTGTCTCTTCCCCTCCAAAAGAAAGGATTAATACTTGATTTGTAAATTTGTAAAAAAAGATGTTTGAGTCAAACAGGCAAAAGTGGAAACAAGTTGAAAAAATTCTTTAATGTCATTTGAAGGTATGTTAATAGAATGGTTGTAACTTGAGCAGTCCAAAGTTTTTAAATGAGTCTTCAATGCACTACATTGGGTTTGCTTAGAATATTTTTTCTATACATCTTAACATTGGTAGACATTCTGTAATTTCAATAATGTTAACTGACACTTATTACAAATGTGCTATTTTACAGTAATTTCTGAAGCAAGTATGTCTTGGGGTATCAGGTGTTGGAAGAGTAATGCCATAGTGGCATTTTCTCAAACATGTTCATTAATGGAAAATGTTTTCAGGTAAGATTGCATATTTAACTTTTTAGAGTACAAAAAAAAAAAGACAATGTCAGCATGATGTTAGCACTGTAAGCTCTAATGTAGATTAATGTATACATTAAAGTTTAAAATGCTTCTTTGTGAGGTAGTTGCTTTAATAAAGTTCCTTCTCTTTCTTTCTGGAAGATTATTTGTATAATACGTGAACTGTGTCTGAATCTGATAACTTCTTTAAGAGCTACCTACCATCATTCTGATTTTTGGCATATTACAATTAACTGCCTTACTAAAGAGAAAAAAAAACTCTTACACTTGAGCTACACAAATATCAATGTTTACTTTTAAAATAAAATCCAGTTATCTCTCTGCTTCAGTAAATCTGGTTTAAATTCTACATTCTTAAGGTGACACCAGCAGTAAAACTGAGGGCTTCTACTGCTTGTCGCCCCAATGGGAGAAGAAGCAACAGGGAAGCATCTCCTACCCCTGGAGCATGAACTACTTAAAAATGTGCCTAAAAACCTATGTAACTTTTAATCTCAAAACTTGAATAATGTTTCATTATTCCTTTTGGATCCTTTTCATTCATAAAGTAGTTTGGTACTAAAAAGTCAGAGAGTGTAAACTTCCTACAAAAATTGCATTTCCTCTTGTATCACTTTAAGTAGCCATTAGGGAATGAGAGTGTGTCTTCATTAATGGAACTGAATGCAGGTATTGATTTGGTGCTTTATGGCTATCTATGCAAGTATTGACATTCTTTAATTGCTCTTGTTTATTCAATTACAAACAAAATTATTGTTTACTACAAATCCTGTATCAATATACTATTATTATCATATTAAATTTTGAGGGAGTTTTGCTTAAGGAAATGGTGCAGATTTTCTAAAAGGAGGAAGTTAACCCAATTTAATGAAAAGCAATAAGATAAAACCCCCTCAGAAATAATATCTTGAGATGAATTAAGCTTTTATTTAGTTTCTTACTGTACAGTTCTTAGAGATTCTCAAAACGCTGTCTCCAGTGTTTTTCAACAGTGAAAAGGAGGAGGTGGCTTTTAAAAATGCCAAGTCAGCAGAGTGAAGAGCAGTTGGCTTGAAGGCAGGGGAGAGGCTGATGTGATAAAGGTATCACTCTTTCCTCCAGTTCCTCAGTTTAGTTTCAGTATTCTCTTTTGTGTTCAGGTAAATACTTGACTGAAATTTTGATCTTATTGAAATTGGAGAAATAGGAAGTTTGTTTTGTAGTTTAATATTAAGTTTTAATGCCAGCTTTATCTTGAGGTTTTTGAATACATTTGCATGGCTGATCATGTTTATGAGTGACTGTATCCTAAATACACAGATAGAACAAGCCTTGTGCTAATATGTTATTTTTAAAATGTTTCCTAGTGAATTTGTATTACCCAAACTTGGTATTTTGTATGTGTCTAACTAAATATCAGTGAAATTCCCTGATAATAGATTTAGTTTTTAGCTGCTGACATGGTGTATGTATTAGAGGCTCCTTTTGAAGACTAAGGTAGAGAGATTTAAGCTTAAACTCTCCCTTCTCCAGCCATTAACTTCAATGTTAATGATGGTAATAGTGAAAAGAATCAGTGCTGTTATCTCCATCTCTTCTACAAGCTGAAGAAAAAAAATCCATGTCACTAATTTCTTTATATAGTGCATTTTTTGAACTAGTTTACTAGACGCAGTAGTACAAATAATCTTTTAAATATCATTATAGATTAAAGGATAGATTCCTGTTGTTGAAACTGAAGAGAGTTATTCAGGCAGAGTACAGTCTTGATAATTTGTGTTTGAAAATAGAATTAGTAGAAGAGGGGGCGTTGTTGCCCTGTTCTTCTACAATTCTTCTTAGCCTTCTGAAATATTTACATACTTGGAGTCAGATTCTCAGAGTTCTCACGGACTTTTCATAAACAATTCTATTGTTATGATAACAACTTTCTGTTGTTGACAATTCCTCCTGGTAAGGGGAGACATTGATGGACTGTGGCTTTGACCCGTGTGGTTGAAGAGGTTGAACCCCATCATCCAACCTGGTCTCATTTTCAAAACTGTATAAATACTGAAGTGAAAAATTAAATTGGGCTTTTCCCGTTTGGACATTCCTGCTGTGTCTGTGTCATTCTTTGTGTTGGTAGTACAACAGGGCATCAAGGGAATCACTCAAGAAATTCATATTACTGTAGCAAAAGTGGAATGTGCTGTCTAGGATTTATGAAGTGGGAAAAATCTGAAAAGCTGAAATACAAAGTTTATTTACAAGTGAGCAGCACATTTTCACTCTCTTTAGTAATGAAACAAGTTTGTAATACCTATCCCTTATCAGAGGAAATGGGTTTTACAACCTTGTTTTGCATTTATTTTTTTGACAAATTTGACCTCAGAGATGATTGCTCGCCTCTACCCTTTGTTTTGTATGAATTAGAATTTAAAATTAAAGTAGTGCTGCATAGCCAGTTGTGATTAATTCCTTTGAAGAGAGAGACTCAATCTCTCTGGAGGTTTTGTTTCAGATGTCAGTCAGTGAACACCTGTTCAGTTATTGAAATGATGTCTTTCAAGTCCTGATTGTGGTCAGTGAGGCCTGTGGACCTTCAGACACACTAAAAAAGGGATACAACACAGAAAGATTGCTGTCCTTAGCAAATTTTTTATAAAGCTTCTGGTATTTGGGGAGTTAGTAGGCCTTGTAACACAGACTTCGTTAGGGAGGCTTTTTAAATATTAGAGCCAGACTGCTGTGTAACAGCACATACACTTAACAGGACTTTTTAGTTATAAATAGCTTTATCCATGCAGCAACATGGATGCTATTATGCAATTTAACTTAGCTACTAAAAACCATAGTATTTTAATAAGGATTTTCCAGATGTGGAGTATTTGTACTATGGAAGTGGAGTGCTTCAAGGTGAAGTGTTTTGAGAATAGGTCATTGTTTTAGAATAAATGTTTGTATCAGTCTATATCTGTATGTATGCCCCCATATAGATAGTAGGAGCTGTTTAATAATTGCCTTCTTCCATGAGCCTTCTTGGCACTAATAAAAAACCAGCATGGCTAACCCTCATTAAAACAGATTAATTTCTTATTAAAATGAAAGTCCTTTTTTAAATCATTCAGCTTCATGCTATTTAGAAAAATGTTCAATTATTAAAAGGCTGCTGTAATTTAATGGACTAGGAAGACACTGTACTTCACTAAATTATATGAAGTGCCATGGTTTCTCTTGATAGAAAAATTATTCACTTTGTATTTCTCAAAGTATCTAAGATTTTATCTTATTTCTGGATATCAGTTTAAATCTTAAATTTAACCCATAAGATTTGAAAATAAAAATACTTTTTCTGTAAAGCAGTCATAAAAGTAATGGCGAGTACTTTCATAAGTCTGTGTCTTGCAACTACACAAGCAATACTTCTTGTGAAGTACTAGTGCACTGTACTTCCGTATTTATAAAACTTTGGAAACATAAACTGTAGAGATCTCAACAAAGCAAAATGAACAAAAGGTGGGTGTTAGAGAACGTTATACCTGGGCACGTGTTGTTGCATACGGGCATATTCCAAGAGGTCAAAGTGTGAGGTAGTTGCACTCCATAAGCCATGTGGGCAAATAAAAAATGTGGATCCCCACATTGAATCTAAATGTTATTATTGCTTTGTTACAGCAAAATTGCTATATTTTTGTTTGTATCTTTTTGTCAATGCACTGCTTCACCTTAATTTTTATTACAGATGTTGAATCTTGGTTGTTTATTTTAATCTAAGGCTTAAATCAGAGCAATTAAAAATTATTTAACAAAAGCCAAATTAAATGATAGTTTGGTCATGAGTTTTACTTACATGGTCTCAGTTTACAGGATAAACCTGTTTTTTCATTCTGTGGACAGGGTTTGTATGATTACACAATGTATACTGCAGATATGTATAGAAAAAGTTCTCTGAGCTGTCTGATTTTCATGCTCTGGATGGATCTTTCTGGTGTTTCAGCTTCGCTTAAGAAATGAAGTATTGAAGAGAACCTCACAGTCATTCCAAATTACTGTGACTTGGTTCATACTGTGATCGTTTTGTTAATACTGACTTTTTTTACAAATATTCCCCTATTCATAGAGAGGTCTTCACAGTAAAATTTTGATGAAAACTTAGTTGTTTTAAAATGTACTAACATTTTCTTTCCAGTGTGTTTAGTTTAACAGATAGAAACTATTTATGAGGAAAGGTAGTGTAGGCATGCTGTTCCTAAAATTGATGTGCTTTTTTTTTTTTAGGTTTCAGGATGTACTTTTCAACAGGCTTGATGTATTTGTTTACGTATCTCAGGAAATTTGTGCTGTGTTTTAATTTTGTATGTGACAGATCTGTAGGTATGCAACTTCTGTTAGTTATTCAGTTGTTGTCTTATACAGAGACAGGAAGTTAATTTCATCAGATGCATAATTTTAAAAATAATTTCTGTGCAACCTCCAGTCATTTTGTTATGACCTTTGCTGTATTTTGAAGTGAAAAGCTAGGGAATGCTGCAACAATGTTGATTTCTGATAGGAGGGTAGTACTAATGTCAGTGTATTCTAGGCTATTTCAGAAAAAGAATTATATAGTTGTTCTTTAATTAATTGTTTTGGTTGGGCTGTAGAGCTTCTCAAGTTAGCTGTTGGGCAGGAAAGCTGTTGAGAAACAAGTTCAATTGAAAAGGGAAGAACATTTTTTGCAGAATGGAGAATTAACAAGCAAAACAAATTACAGCCATTAGCTTCATTTCTGTATCACGTGTATATATGCTGAAAACAGAAGTTTTATGTGCATTTTTCTGAAATTTTCCAGAAAAGCACTTATGTGCAAACAAATTTTTTCGTGGATGAAAAGTATTTTTTCTTTGAGTTGAAGATTAGCATTAGTGAAACCAAGAGAGAGGTTTGGGTGTTTTTTCTTTCTACAGAATACATCTCTCAAGTGCCAGACTGATACCACAGCTATGTATCTATGTCTTTTTAAGAACCATGACTACGCAATCCCACCTTGCGAAGAAATTCAGTCACTCTACCCAGGAGGACATTTCCCAAGAGTTCTATTGGTAAAGACATGCTACATTTTCATTCTAAAAGGCATGAGGGTTTTAAACAAAATGTATGTCATCTGCAGAATTCTCATCCCAACATTTTTGTAACTAGAGCCAGATAAATTGTTTTGGTTAAAACTACTGGCTTTTTCTTTTAATTGAATTTAATATGTTTGAAATTAATGTGGTCACCCATCTGAGATTTTTGTTCAGATTACATAAGAAAAACAATTTGTTATTTATAGTTTGAATAGTAGTAAATTAGTAATTAGTAGTAAAAATAATTTGCGTAATGCTTTGCTAATGGAAAGATCAGTAGCTATTGTTAAAACTTTTTGTAACAGTGTTCTCCTTGCAATGTTCTTTTTAAAATTCCTTTTTCCTCCCATTCATCTTTGAATATAGATCAACATTTTCAAATTCCAGTCCATGGCTACTCTGACCCAATTTTTTCAGAAAAATATATTCTGAAATATTTATATCTGTCTCACTGATGGTTCATGAGTTAATGCTTTTCTCTCACGCTGAGGAAAAAGTTTTAGAAAGAGAGAAGTGATTGCCAGTAGTTCTGCTGTTGTGTTGTGCTGACCTCATCACAAGCAGGAGACATGCAAACCAATTTTTAACTTGTGCTTTGATGTTACAGCTTCAGCTTTGTAAATATTCTATATGCTTTCTTAGGAAAAAATTGCCATCTGAATAATGTGCTTAGTTTCAAAGCAAATGGGTTCTTAAATATTAGCAATTAATACTCTTTTCAAGTAATTGAGCTTGAGGCAATTTTCTTCTTCAGTTTTAGACACTCAATTGTAGGACTTCGTTGTAAGAGTCTGCTCTTGAATAGAGCTGGCATTCTGCTGTATCCTAGTTTATCATTTCTCTTCACTGCTTCTGACAGCATTTATCCATTTTTTTCCCTGCTGTGCCAGCTCTCATGCTTCTTGGAATCTGCTTGCTAAAATGACAGAAAGTTTAATTGACAAACAAAAAGTAGTGCTTTTCTGATGTTTTAACAAAGTGAGTCAGCTCAGTAAGGATTCAGCATGAAGGAGAATTTGCAGCTGTACATTAGGACCTGAGCAAGAGGAGGCGTGAGTGGGAGAGCCCCCAGAGGCAGCCCGAGGGTGAAGGTGGATGGTTACGGAGATGTGGTGTGGAGGGAAGGAGGGAGGAGTAGGACACACATCTTTCTGTGCTGAACTCTTATGCTAGGTACTAAGGATGACAGCACAGATTAATATAAAAAGCCTTTTGCCATAAACTTCACACAGTAAATATTAATTATATGGGAAGTTAACTGGGTTTTTTTAGAGTAGAAGTGTAGGATATAACAATCTACATCCTAAAATGAAGTGGTCTAGTTTTTTGCTGGTAGTGAGAAGTAAAAATTGCCTAAATATTTTGTAGTCTGATTGCTTCCTTCGTATTTTGCTAAACAAAATGTTTTTGCCTTTTTATCTGCCTAAGAATACTATCTAAAGATAATGGACCTGAGGGATAGAGATTGGTCAGAGAACACATGTTTGGGAATTTGTTTACTTGTGGAAATGAAACTTTTGGACTGATTGAGCAATGTTTTAGTTGAAGTAGATCCTTGTACGTTTTTGTGCACTTCCAAGTGCAGCTGTCTTGGAGAAACATCTTACTCATTGTAATGTAAGATTTTTTAAAAATGTTTTGATATTGTTTCTTAACTGCAATTTCTTAAACTTCTCTCTTCACTTTCAACTAGTGTGTTTATTTGTTATGTTATTCTTTTAATTGCAGATTTTCTTCTGTGTTTCTGTTTTAGGTATGTTTGGCTGTCAGGTACTAGTTGGTTTTTAACCTTTATTGAAACTTCCATTATATTACTGCAGCTAAGTAGGTGTTTTGAAAGAGATCCAAAATTATTAGTGACAGTTTTTATTTTTATATTAACTTGAATCAAGTATTACAAAATACGCCCTTGCAAAAATAGATGGAACAAATTACAGAGTTCTAATAAGTAATTGGTAGTTTTACTCTTGTCCTTAATTTGTGACTTTTTGCTTTGTCAGTACTTAATAGATCTTTCATATTAGTTATATATTAATTTTTGTTTTTTAATAATATCTGCCAGTGAGTCTTATAGGTTACAGTGGAAAAATGCACAAAAGAAACATGTGGCCAAGTAAAGACCCCTTATTGATGGTAGATTTATGTACAAAGTATTTTTAAATGAAAAAGCAGTGATATCAGCAATTTCTTCAGGTTTTAAAAAAATAATTGTATTTACTTTTTGTCTTAGATGATTTTCAGTATCTTATAAGAAATAACTAAAATATCCTGTAAAGCTTTCTATACATAAAAATGCTCTTTATAGCTGCTTAGAGGGTCTCTGACCTTAGGAACTAAGCTCTAATGGCCCACAGGGAGAAGAAATCAAGTGTCATCAACAAGGTTGGTTGTCATAGTCTCAGACCATGAAGTTCAGATTTCTGCTCTCTAAATTAATTTCTCTTTGACCGTCACTTCAGTGACAAAACTATGTGAACTGAATTCTCTGATCCTTCATCCATTTTTCATGTTCCTCTCCAAGGACATAGTACCCGGAGATAAAAATTCCCATTTTAATAGATACACTAATTCTCTATGTTATGTCTAGATTTTAAATTAAAATTATAGCTTATACTTAGATGTCATATGCTTCAGCAATAGAAATAGATGCTGTTGAAACTTTAGATTTCAATGGGTTCTATTTAACAATGAGAAGTATTTTTTTCAGTAAAACAAAGTCACTACTGTTGCTTTTTTCAGTAAAACACTAGGCACTAATACTGCATTCATTGACTGATAGAATGAAAATTACATTGAAGGTTTTTACATAACCCACTGTTCTTTCTATTTCTGGGAATGTAAAACATCTAAACATGTAGCGGTCTTATTTGGGCTGATTATAGAAAAAAGCATTAGCTACTTTTATATAAGTCTCAGTCATTGATTTTGTTGCACAAAACAGCAGTATTTCTTGCTCTGCTGTAACTACGAAGTGTAAAAATACCTGTCCAGAGAAGCAATTTTAAAATTTATCAGTATACAATTATCTGATGAATGTTTACTACAGGGATGTTCATTATCAGATTTTTGGGGCTGCATTCTCAGTGTGTTTAAAACCTACAAAGAATCCTAGGAAGATCAGCTGACACTGTTCCCCAGTTAGCACACTTTTGGACTGTAGGTTTGATCTTGACTGTAGCTGTTCTTTCTTATCCTTTACTCATAAGAAAAGTGGCCTCTATTACTCACAGAGAGCCCCAATGAAGATCAAAAGAGTAAACAAGGCACAAAATGCACATACTATTTCCAGCTGTTTTTTCTCTAATCTCATGAATGTGTCTCATTGAAAAGTTATTCAAAGAGAGAATAAGCCCTTACCATTGCAGCAGGTGTGGGATTTGTATCTCCTTATTTCAGGTGAGGAGACTGCTACTTCCTGCTTTCAAAGAAAGGAGGTGAATTCAACTGAGGGATTTGAATTATTTCATCTGCTGTGTTGTATTCACCTTGGTCACTGTTTTATTTCCATTATCAGATTAAAAGCAATAGCAAAGGTTCCTACTTCTGTAAGTACTCATGCAGCCAACAAAAAGCTTTTGAGATCCTCACTTGGACTATGTTACAATACATTAAGCATCTGTACAGGGTGCTGCTTTGACCTTTTAGTAGCAGTGAGAATATTTAGGAAAACACAGTAGTGGCCCAAGTGTGTTCTGCCAGGCTGTGCATTTGTCCGTATATGAAGATGTCTGGCTTATGAAAGACACTTCCTGTGAGCAAATTCAGAGACAGCTGAATGCAGTCATTAGTCTGGCACAAGAATCTCAAAGGTAGCAAAGGAAGCCTGAAAATACTATGTAGCTACAGAGGACTATTTTTTTTCCTTTGTTTAGCCTCTTATAAAGACCTTTTGACTATGTCTGCCCTGTAAAATTTATTGGCACGGTTCTGGGCTCACAGAAGCATGAATAAATGCACTGTTAATGGATGCCAGACTGCACTGTGAAATCAAGTTTGCAGTTTCCAGGGTGAACTTGGCCACCTTTAAGGGGATGTGACCTCTTATAGACATGTAGCACCTCATGCAATAGCTATTTTCATTATTTATTTATAGATATGGAAGAAGCGAAATTAATCTACACTCCAGATAAGTGCATTGTAGAGAAACTGCATAGAGGGCTTTTTTGAGAGAGCAACACTTTCCAGAATTTTGGAAGATAAGCTTAGTATGAAGCCATGTTTTTATGATCAAATCAGGTGATACATGCTTTTCTACCTTGAGCTATCACTGTCAAGTAAACTAAAATTGCTTGTAACTTAAAGCTGGCCTAGCAATTTTGTCTTGCCTAGTTATTTGAAACATGTACAATCTATATGCTTAATTCTCAGGACATACCTGATGACAGAAGCTCAAGGAAGCAATTTGATATACTATAATCAATAAAATCTTACTCAATCTGAATGAGAAACATTTTATTACAAATTAAATTCAACTTCTCTAATTGTAGAAAAATCATACAAGAAGACAAATTCAGATTAAAAGATTCAAATAATGTAATCAGGATCACATTTCTCTTTGTACTCAACATTATCAAATACATTGGATTATTCTTACTCTATGTGGTCAGTGAAACTAGCATGAGAGTACCTGGCATGTATGTATAGTCTCTCCAGCTGACATTCACATGTTCACATTCATTTACAGTAGTATTGGACAGAGGATATGACATCTCTCATTATACCAAAGTGATGAGAGTCAAGTCATGAAACTGGCTTTTTCCTAAAGAGATCTCATCCATCTGGTAACCGTGTTCACTCCTACATCTTTTCATCAGAGATACTTCCTTTTATCACTGAGGCAAAAAAGTCTTTTTTTAGTGCACAACTACTGAACTTGGTGTTACTAAATTCAATTACTGGTGCTAATTGATCTATTGAACTATAGTTTTCTTCCATACATTCTCTGATAATTAAAAATAGATTTGCCATTTTTGTTCAGAACAAAAAATTCGGAGCAAGTTCCTTGATTATTTGTTTTGGGATGTTCTAAGCAACCACCACCTCCAACAACTCCTGGGAATTCCTTCTGCACAGCACACAGACCCTGGGCTCTCTCCAACTCAAGCCGATGGATGTGGCTGTTGCATTCCCATTTGCAGGTTCAACCAATAGTGAGGATATGTCTGGCTTTACACTAGTCTGGTGATTTCTGTCTTATTTTTATCATCCTGCTTAGAAAGTCTCACTGTGAAATGCAGACATGATAAACTCAAAGATTGCTCATGAATTCAGTAGGTGGCATTTTCTAGAATTTCCTAGTGTGCATTTTGACAGTCACAGAAAGAGAGCTTGTTTCTAAGATGGTCAATTGCCAAACAGTTATTTTTCTTCCTAACTTAATAAAGGATTCAAATAAGGATGATAATATTTTTCAAAAGTATACTTTAAACAAGAGTAATTTTTAACCTGTATTGTCTTCATTTTTAAAGAACCAGAGAGATGCATGACTTTTCAGTAGTTAGGGGTGTTTTTTTGGTATGTTTGCTTTTTTTACTTTTTTTTTAGGTGCAGTACTGATAAGTTACTAATCGTGGATGTTACTGTGCATTTAAAATATTTCTAAAAGCACAACAATCTGTTGATCACTAAGTACAATAGTGTGACAACCCATTGTACCATACTTCTTCCTGGCGTTAGTCCAGAATATTTCCCCACTACAACCTTTGAGGGCATAGGAAGAGTTAAGTTTTGGTTTCAAATGTGTCTAGAAATATGTGATCTTTCCAAATTCTGTTTTTTATCTTATCTCTCCAATGATTGCTAATTCTTAGTTCTGAATCATCCACCAAAACCAGCCTTGCACTATGTCTAGTTTCTTGAGTGACTCCTCGTGGATTCGATGTAAGGTGAGGAAGCTGCAGCCAGCAGGTTAGAGAAGTTCACCTCTCAAAACCAAAGACTAATAAAATGCAAGTGAGCTTTGACAATTCAAGCATATTTTTGATTGAATTTTTGGAGAATCCTTGATACCCCCATATGTAATATAAAATTTAATTACTGGGGTAGTTAAACTGACCTGAATGGACTTTATTTTTTTGTTTTTTTAATTGCAGATCTTGAGTTGATTTTTTTTTTCCCAGTGTGATGTAAAATCCAGTAGTGACACTATCACAGTCTCATGTTGCTTTCATCACCTTTTTCAGGGTCCCAGAGAGATAGTCCATGGAACCCATGGCTGAAAATCATGAATATGGAGTTCTCTGAGTGAAGAAATTAGGAATGGATAAAACTGCGTTTAGTTGAATTGAAACTCAGCCTTGAAATTTCAGTTTTGTTTTCTTAAACTTAAGTCTCACTTTTTATATATCTAGTTTGATTGATATATTATTCTAGTCTTCAAATTGTCACTTTTTGTTAATAGATTGAACTTCTTCTCTATTCTGAATACTTTCTAGTCAGTGTGACAAAGTACTCTCCCCTAAGCAGGCTCAGATACCTTACTGCAGTTTCCTGTTGTTTTCTCAAACTGAAGAACCTGTAGAAGTTTGTATAGGAAATACTCATTTACTGGCACTTCTGTGTTTCTGAAAATACATACAAAAGTGTATTGTGAAAGGTAAATAGACATCAAGGAACTGGTTCTCCTATACATCTCTTCATGGTATTACTGGACAGTTATTTTGTACCTCTGAATAATTTGAATCCCATCCCTTGAAAATTGAGAGGTGCTCAATGGGAATGCAATACTCCAGAAGACTTTGTGGTTTTAAGTTAATTTGAAGGTATGGTGTTCAATTTCTTTATTGACTTCTGAGAGAATTAAAAGCCTAGCTTTGCTGTTTAAACTCAATTTTGAAAAATTTAGAACTATTAGCTGAACACCTGTATTTTGTATTTGCACTTAGCAAAGGCAAGATGCGTATGTGAAGAAGGCAAGCAAAAATTCGTTCCTCCCTTTGAGAGCTGTGGATTGTTGTAAAGCAGAACTGTTTTAAAGCTGAGCTCCATTGGTCAATTTTTTAGAATTTGAGTGGCTAATTAACTAGACTGTCATTCGTTCAAACTTTTTAACTTTCTTTTCTTCTGCAGAAGAAAATCTTTAAGTGATTTTGAAATGATAACAGAAGTATCAGGCTTCAGCAGGAAAACACGTGTTTTTGGAGGTAGCAGGACTTGCAGCAAATACTGGTGTTAGATCTTAGTGCTTGTATGATCTTAGATCTTAAGAGCCTTTAGAAAGAACTGTTTGCACCTGTAAACAGGCTGTATTTGACAAATATGAGAACTGGCACTCCAGTACCATATATCGTTTTCTTGGTTACAGTGGAGAGAGGTTTTTTCCCTTGCATCCTGTCCCAGTGCATTTCTTCACAATTTAGAAGATTGTTCCCATTTTTGGCTGACCTTCAGAAATGCTAGCTGAAGCCTGTGGACTTTAAAGAGAGTTGAAGGCTGTATGTGTTACGCTATGAGTAGAGGCCTAAGTGACCTTGTTGTCATCCTAAAAATTTGATTGATTCTGATTCTTTTCTAGGCTCTGAAGCTTAAAAGCAAAATGAACAAAGGTATTTTACAAATGTTGCTTTTAAAAGTGCTGACAAAAAGCAGAAGAGGTGTTAAAATCCTGAATGTATGCTTAAAGAAAAGGTAATTTTTTTTTTTCATCTGCAGGAAAACACCTTGACAGGAGCAGTATCTTGGTGGATGCATTTTCTTATTCTATGAGCACTATTATTTTTCCTTTTTGCATGTATACCATTAGGATTTGTAGCTGCTAAATATTTTTTACCTATTCTAAGAACTTTTCATTGTCTGGTAATTCTTGCTCTCAGATTGCTACCTGAGCAAAATTAATGCACCCAATAGGGCAAGGCTGTCAAAACATTAAAAAAAGGTGGTGGGAAGGGAAAAAAATATAGAAAACAAAAAAGGGAAGCATTTTGAAACTTCTGTAAACAAAAGAAAAATGTTGTAACCTTTTGTTTTGAAATACATATTCAGAATTAAACACTGAGAATGTGTGATAAATGTCATGCATATTTCTGTGCACAGTGAAACAGCAATGCAATTTGAAAAGGCAGAGCAGAGAATAAAGAGTACTTTCTGCATGATTCAGAGATCAATTCCTGCTAAAGTAAAAAAAAAAAAATATTGATTAGCACCTGCTTATTATGTTTCAAGTTGACTAGAGGGACTTAAAATTCCATAATCATGATCAGAAATCTGGAAGGATAGATTTAAACAAGGTTAAAAGATAAAAGTACCGGATAAACAGGGCTAGAACAGAACAGTGGTGGATGTATGAATAGGCGGGGGAGGCCTTAGCATGACATTAAAATAAATCATGATGTAATGTCCTTGGGGGCCAAAGTTGTGCAAGCCATTTTTTTTAAGCTCTATATAACTAGATCATAGAAAAAACAAATTAAAACAACAGAAAGCAAACATGTCTAGTGAATAGCTGGGATACGGATGGTTTTTCAATTTAGTCACCATTACCAGATAAGTCACAGTCTTCAATATCTTAAAACTTGAATTTTGATATTGCTATGATGCTATTTAATAGTACGTCAATAGTGTGATGGAAAATAGAATCTTCAAAGTAGTATTTCAAAATCAACATTAAAATGCATGTTTAAATTTTATGCTCTTTGAATACAGAGGATCATTAAATAAAAATCAATACTTTCGCATTTTTCAGACCAGTGAAGCACTGTGTGTCAGTGATAAAAACGTAGCCCAGATGGTATTTGTCATCCAGAAAACTGTAATTCTCCATTCTGCACCAGCAATTCTTGTTTCTTAATTTGTGGGAAAGCTGAAGGTCTTGTCACTTCTGTACAAGGAGAACTTACATAAGAAGGCTACAGGATTTGTTGCTAAGAGGCATTGTAAGCTATAGAATGTAGAATGTTCAAGACAAAGGCACAAGAGCAGAGGTTAGCATGAGGAGTACTCATGTTTTCAGTTGAGCTAACCCAATCTTATTTGCTTATGATAAATTTGTTAGAAAATCCCTCAAGGTACCTAATACAAAAAAATGAGCAGAAGCTTATATGTGGCTTCAATTTCCTTTTAACATGGCACAAAGAATTGTAGACAGTAAGTAATTATTTTTCTTCTTTTCACTTTGCAGAAGAACACCTAATTTCTTTTAATACAAGTTTTGAAACTTTCCATTGACAATTGCTTTGTAGCAATGGGAAAACTCCACTGTAGGTAATTATAACTTTTTAAAAAAGCACACTTTTGTAAATTTGAACCAAGAATGTAGTGGCTTTAGCCACTTAGCCTTTGATAAGGCAAATCTAGTATGCCATTTGCTTGTATTTTTCACCACAAGTGAATATATTCCAATCTGCTGTTAATTGCAATTGGATGTTCAGAATTCTCTGGTAAGTCAATCCACTGCTATCTTTGGAGGGGTATGAGTAAATTGCACATACAAAGAAATGCTTTCCAGGCTCTTGCATGCTTATAGAACTGGAGTTTTGTGAGATTTACTATTTGCTAATTGTAATCCTTGTAATTTTATTAACATTTCAGAAGAAAATCCTCCTGTCTTGTCTTACGAAGCTTCTTTTCTTGTTTCATTTAAAAAAATCTTTCAAGCTCATGTTAGCACTTCCCATATCTTGCAGAACTCATAAATGCAAGAAAGCCAAGCCTCATAGCCATCGTCTCAAACTGGTTGAATATTTTTAGGCCTGCACATTTGTATATAATTTATGAATACTTTTGAAAGATAGTCCCATAGACAGAGCATAATGTACCACCTACATGAATAGTGAATTGTGCTTTAGGGAAGGATAGTACTAATTTGGATGTGATGTTACTAAAAATAATCAGAACAGCATCATAAAGAATATTTATTAATCATACAGTTATAGTCTTTGTTGTAAATGTTCTGTCAAAGAATAAGGAATCAAACTGTTGCACTAAGAAAAATTTAGAATTTTTTTCTGTTTTGAAATTCTAATAGTGTGAGTGGTGTCAAAAAACATGTGTACTTACTGTTCAAACTTAAGACTGACTTTGAATGCTTAAAATGGAAGATTGACTATTCAACTGTCAAATCTATTGTAAACTTCTATGATTTGTCTGCTATAAAATTGGAGGGAAGAAGAATAGAGTAAGAGAAGTTTTCCAGTTTTTATGTGGCAAATAAGGACTGTAGGTACAAGATTTTTTTCCTCTAATTGTGTCAATTAGTGGTTATTATTGCAATTAAAAACTAGCAAGCTGGTTAAAATAAAGTATTTATTAAGTTTGTTAATTTTTTCCTTTAAGATTACTCTTGTTTGGGCATTCTTTTTTTAAAAATAGATTTTTCTTTTTTTTTTTTTTTTTGTGGGTGGAGGTACAATGTGGAATGAAGGGGACTTTATATACCTGCATCTTCTGAACAAGTAAGCTGTGTAATGAGTTTCAAAGTTTACAGACCAAATATTCTGACAGCCTGCTTGCAGAAAACAGTAGTAATCCTAGTGTAAATTTATGCAATGCAAGTAATCTTAGAGTAGTTTATATCTACCTGCATGACAGTTAGATGTGAAGTTCTCTTAGATGGAAAAGTTCCAGAATAAATCTGGTCCAATGATGTTCTCACCTCCTGGATATGATACATCAATATGTGTGCACTGTTTACACAGGAGGTATAATGAACAATAATCCTAATAAAGAATAATTGGGAGGAACTTTCTCTAAAATAAGACAAGGCAAAGAAGTGGCCAGTGAGTGTCATTCTGCAACTCAGCAAAAGCTATTAACATGCAGTTTCTCTTGTTGTTTCTTGTGGCTAGTGTGACATGAGATATCTAAACAACAGTAGTAGTTTTATTGTGTTTTTAAAATACATATTTTACTAAAACTTTGGATTTGGAAACACTGTAAAAATTGGTCTTTCTGTGTACTTTAGAAAAAATTAAAACCTCCCTAATGAACAGTAGAAGTTTTGTTATCCATTGTGGGATATATATTTTTAGCTACTCAAAATATCAAACCTTAGCAGGATAGAATGATGAATTATTTGCAAGCTGTACATCCTAAAGTATCAATGAAGGGTGCTGTTTCAGCTTTTACTTCACTTCAGTATAAAACTGAACTATTCATCCAAGCTATCATTTTGCTTTTAAAGTGATTGTGTGAGGTTAGAGGTGCCATCTGCCCCAAGGTCTCAAGGCAGTAATTCTGCTTACTAGAATGCATAGGAGTGCATCCCTCTCCCTCTTTCTCATCCTTCTGTGCCTGTTCTCTATGGCTGCCACACAGTGGTTCCTGTAAATAGGCAGGGCAAAGGGGCAAACCAGGGATCATTTGGGATGATTTTCATTCTAATTGAATGTTGTTCCTCTTGGATTCTTTTCTTTCCATGATGTCTCTCCCCATAAGCCAGAATATAAGAGCACCTTGTGCCAGCAAATGCAAATGGACTGCTCTTTTGAGTTCTCCAGTTTGACGTTATGCAAATCTTTCTTTGTGGGTGGAAATCTTGCCATTTCTTCTTTTCTTCCAGTGTTGAATTTCAGCTTTGCTTCCTGATATGGGCATGTGCTGGACTGACATTAGTTGGTGTTGGAGAAAACAGGGTCTTCACAACTGCCTATATGGTGTTGGAGAAAACAGGGTCTTCACAAAGGGCCAGATCATTAGTTCCCTTAAACTGTCAATCTGTGTGGATCACAAACTTTTCTGTTAAGCTGCTTTTTCCTCTGTTGGATCCAGGCTTATAAAAATATGAGTTCTCTCCCTTTTAATCAGAGGAGTTTCTGTCCCTACCCCTAGGAAGAATCACAAATTTCATTGATCTTGTGTATTTATGCAATAATTAAGTTTCATTTTTATTATTAAGTTATGCAGCAATCTTCTTCTTTTTTTTTTCCCAGCCTACTTGAATGATACTGCTCAAAAAACAGTATGCTCAGTGGATTTATATACTTTGTCTAATATTGCAAGCTGGTTTCAGTGACATTTAAAAATCACTAAGTATGTTATAAATTAGTGGCCTGAAATAGAAAATGTCATAAAGCATCAGGAAAAATGTAAATATTTAAGGTGACTAGCTTAAACTTAATGAAAAGTTTAAGCTTACCTATGGGGAAATCAGTAACTTTACCCTTAAATATAATTTTATTGTTTATTCAGTAAAAAATTGAATACTGGAGGAGATGGGATTGGTGCTTATGAATAACCAGACTACTGTAGTTGAGAGAAATTTTGAATATACTTTTTAGTTCAATGCATTTTAGTTTAATATGTTACATTTTTGCAGCATTCCAAAAGCTATAGTAATGAAGTAATTAATAAAAAGGACATATGAAAATTAGTGATAAATTTTAGAAAATATGGAAGAACATCGAAAACACAAATATGCATTGACCTAAACCCTTAGCTACAGACTAAAAATAAATTTGTGGCTTGCCAACTTTTCCTCTTTATTTTTCTTGCAGAAAGATAGCCAATTAAGGGTAGAGCTCTAAAGGTAAAAAAACCTAGCTATTTGCTTTAGTTTAGGGTTGGTTCTACTGAAGCAGACCCAAGGTCTGTCTGGAGACACCTGAGTACCTGAATGGACTATATTATAAGCTACTTTCCCACATACTTTCTTGACCTGCAGTAGTTTGTCTGAGGGACTTGCTGAGCCAGATGTGCAATCGTTGTGTTTAGAAATAGTTATCCTATATCCCTCCTTGCATGTTTTACTGTCTGCACCATCTGGTGGTGCGGAGTCCCACAACCCAGCTTCAGATTATAAAGATTTGCCACATTTTATGTTTTGAGTCTGTTACTTGCCGGGTTCATTTGCTACCTCCAGGTGAGAAGAGACAATGAGCAGTTAGTCCCCATCTTTCCTTTTTATGCCTTTCCTGATTTTAGATCTGTTTCATCTTCCCTTGGTTCCCCCGCTTTGGCTTAAAACACTAAATTACTTCTGATCCAGAATTTGTTCTATGCCTTTTCTAATCTTGTTACATATTTTGAGGCTGGGCTTGGGAAACCAAGACTCTGCACAGTATTTGAGGTAATACATGATTGTCTCGTAATGATGTTCTCTGTGTTTTTCACTCCTGCCTTTTTAAGAATTCCCCAGAGATTGCTGCTTTGCAAAAACTGTAGCACTGATTTTGATTTGGAATGGTGTGGGTTAGCTCTAAACCTTCTTTGAGAATTGCTGCATTTTGCATTTTTAGCATTGAGCTTCATTTGCCATTTTAAAATCTACTTTCTCAATCTTATGGAGTTCTTATGTCATTCTTCACAGCCTACCTTCATCTGCGCTAACAAATGGTATTTTCTCCTCTTTTCTTCTCTTCTGTTTTAATTGAGGGAAGAGGTTAAACAGCTAGAACCCTAGAGAATTACACAGGTTGTTTTTTTAATGTGAAAATTGACAATTTACTTTTTTCTTCCTACTTTAAGGTAATTATTTATTCATACAAAGCCTCCTCTTCTTTTTGCTGCTCTGAAGTCTTGGGTGGGAAAGGGAGTGGGATGTCAATGAGAGCTTTTGGATGTGCATGTAGATTATATGAACTAGATCCTGCTTATGTGCATGATATTTTGCTTCTTTCAGGAAGTTGTCTTAGATCATGCAGCAGAACTTCACATGTCTTATTGGCTCTTCCCCAAAATACTGTATCTACAAAGGCATTAAATTTCTGATTTGTTTCTGCTTTGTCCATCTAACACACTGAGCTGGTATTACATTATCTTCCCCAGTCCCGCTTTCACTGTTCCCAGTATCCTTGAGCTGTCATTTAGCTCTTTAAAGCTTTAAAGGCTTAAAGTCATTAATGTTCCTTCTGTCTTAAGTCTTAGTCACCTGGAAGTCATAAAGAAGCAAGTATACTACTGTTTGGTTTTTTTAACCTCTTTCAGTATAATTTTATTTGTTTCGTTTTCCTGACTCTTGTTAGCCTCTGCTAAGTAAGAAGATTTGTTTTGTGGGGGATTTTTTTGTGTGTGTGGTTTTGGTTTTTGGTGTTTTTTGAACCATTGTGTATTTTGGCATTTGTTAGCTTCACCCTGCTTCTCATTTGAAAAAATTGTATCTGTCTTTGATTTCAACAGGCTGCAGTTCTGTTATGTGTTAAATTAGTTCTGTTCTTCCTGAACAGACACTCCTTGTTCCTGAACCAGCACTGGTTTCCAGAGATCCTCCGTCTCACTCCTTTCTCTGTGACACATTTTAGATTTTGAAGACATCATTTAGCCTTGGTCAGATAATCCTGCTGTTTGGTCAGATGTTTTTATTTTGAAATGTGACTAGTAGTGCTGCATAGTTGTGCCAGGGAAATAATTTGAAATATTGTTCTTTTTGAATTGGGTTACAAATATCTATCCTTTATAGTTTGCACTGCATTCTACTAATATCCTTGCTATCAGTATCCTATGGAGATAAACTGAAAGATTCTGGGGAAACCTTACAGCACCTTTCTGTACCCAAAGAGGGCTAAAAGAGAGATTATGAATAAAAAGTGGGTTTAGAATATTATATTTGCACTTGCAGCACTTCTTTACAGCCATGGCAATCTTAGAAGGATCATGTTAATTCCTTGCTATTCTCATCCTCCAGTTTAATCTTTAAGACTACAGAGTATTTTTTGTCTGTCTTCAGTAATGTTTTATGTGATGGATAGTTTTAAATTAACAAAATCATTCCACTGATAGAATTTTTCCTGCTGAAAACTGGGTTTTTTTCCATTTTTTCTATTTTTAGACTTTAAATTTCACAAATGAGAAAATATTTTTATAGATTACAGGTAGGATGTGTTTTGATTAGTAGGAAAAGATAATTGAGATAATTAAAAAATGAAAGATACATTTAATTTAAATAAATTGATTTAGCTTTATGATATATTTAAGTGGTAGGAAAGCATGGTGGTTTAATGCTGCCATTTTCATAATAATTTCACATTTTAAAATAATAAACAATGTTGCTTAATATTGGCTTACCATGACTTATCAAAGACCATGTGTAAGGTTTACTTGAATGGATTGTTTTCAGCTACTCTGTATTTGAAGGCCAAATGATATTTGTAGGTAACATAAAAATTATTCTCAAGAAGAAAAGTATTTTTTTTGTGTTGGAAGGAACTCAAGAGGTATTGCAAGTGGTTTGATTACTATTCATGGCATAAAAGGAGGTTATTTTCAGGGTAAAGGAACTTGTGAAACGATAATTGGCTAGACTAACATTCTCATTGACCTAATTTGCATTAAATATGCTTCTGTGAATTGTAGTTATGCTTTTCCATTTGAAAGGCATGCTTTGTTAACTTACTTAAAGGGCCTAATTAAACTACAGTGTAAGTCATACTCTTTAATTCAGCAATACAATATCAAACTGAGGATCTGTGATTACGAACTTTGTGAGTGTGGACAATCATAAACTAGTTCTTGATTAAGATGAAGTAGGTTGATTTAGCTAGTTTACATCTGATCATTCTCAGATACTGAAAGCATTTAACTAATAGTTTCGTTTAATTTTACTCTTTTATAAGAGTAGAGAAACCTATTTCCTCCTTGATGCAGTGTGAACAATAACTAGAGCAGTCTTTGGGATACTGGAAGAAAGTACCTGTGCCTTTGTTCTAGTAACGAGAAGACTTTGAGGACCATTTTGTTTTCGGTAGGACTTTGCTAATGTAACAAAACAGAGCCTTTAAAATATTAGCTGTTAAAACATTAATTTGCACATTTTCATACCCATTTTAAAATCAGGAGACTAATATTTTTATTTCTTTGGTTTTCAGAATTAGTTGTTGTGTATTAGGAGTACTCTAGATATTTTGAAACAGAAACATTTGTTTCCTCTTGTGCAATGAAGTGGGAGGTGCCTTTGTCAGTAGTGAGACAATTGTGAGTGCTCAAGTTAAGAGTTTGCATCTGCAGATAGATGCACAAAGATACAGGGTCATATTTTTCCACACTGCTGAGCATCCCTAGAAAAAGCATGGAACCTAGTGTTAGTATGGTATGAACTGAACATTTGTAAGATTTGCCACCTTATTGGATATCTAATTGTTAATGTCAGTACTTATATTTAATTGTTTGCACTTGTACTGTTTGATAATGGTGGTTTTCAAAATAGTAAGCTCTGGAGATGCTGAATGTAAACCAAAACATAGCTGATCAGGCAAGGTTGTATACCAGCACAATACAACAACACATCCCATGTTGGATAAAGCAACTGTAAACAGAGAAATGCATATTAAAGCTGGACATGGTAATGGCCTTGAATATCTATACAGATATTCAGCTGAGGTCACTTCCTTGCTGTAATGGTTCTGAAAATGATGATGATGGATGTGCCAAGTACTCCATGTGTTAGTACTATATGACTATATTTGCATACACAATGACCATACATGAAATACAATGAACTAGAAATGCACTTTAGATACTAAAAAATTTTGAAATTCATGGCCAGTAAATTTTAAATTCCACCGGAAGGATGATTAGATCTCTCTCATTATTTGGGAAAGAAATATGTCAATTGCTGTGCCATTTTGCTGCTTATTCATTTTGTTTGCAAAACAGAAGCCCGCCGATGCTTGCACTATTGAGTAAAACTGCTGAAAGGTTGCACTTTATGAATGAATGGTATGAATGGCAGTTAGGATGTCAAGAGCCCAATGAAAGCTAGATGATCAATTGTTGGTAAAGCCATTGAAAACTTCCTCTGAGGGCATTAATTCTCTTTTAGAGAGAGCTGTTGCTTCTCAACCAACTGCTTAAATAAACCACAGTGACTTACAGTGATCACAGAATGGGTCAGACTGGAAGGGTCCACAGTGGATCATCTGGCCCAACCTCCCTGCTCAAACAGGGTCATCTCAGAGCACATGGCCCAGGACTGTGTCCAGATAGTCCTTGAATATCTCCAGTGAGGGAGCCTCCACAACCTCCCTGGACAATCTGTTCCAGTGCTCACAGGAAAGAACTTCTTCCGTACATTTTGGTGTAACTTCTGTGCATCATCCACTGCCTCTCATCCTATTGCTTGGCACCACCAAGGAGAGCCTCTTGACACCCTCCCTTCAGATACCTACAGACAATGATGAGGTCCCCTTTCAGTCATCTCTTCTTGAGACTGAACAGGCCCACTTCATTCAGCCTTTTGTCAAATGAGAGACTCTCCAGACCCCTGACCAACTTAGTAGCTCTCTAATTCTCAGGATCAAGTTTCATCTCCTTCATATAATAATTCTGCATGCCTTTTTCTTTTTTTTTCTAATAGAACTCCTGAAACATTTATTTATCCTTAAATTGCAGTCTAAGAAGAAGCACCTTAGCTTTGTCTTACTCTCTATCTTTGGCTTTCATCTTGCAACCTTAATCTTTCATGTTTCCTCTGTCACAGACCTTACTGATTTTTTTGAGTAGTTGGAGTTCTTGTATGTTTTTTTTCAGTAAATAAATTTGTAGGTCTGACTTTTGTAACACAGCATGGGGCTGCAATAAAAACATTGCATTTCAAGCAAAATGATAATTCAGTATCCCTTATAGCAAGAAAAATATTCTACTGGCTTGAAGGAATGTGGTAGGTTAGAAGATCCTGTAATTATGTATTTAACTGAATTAATCCTATATAAGGGTTTCTTTTAATTCAGTCCTTTTTGCATATGAATTGGAATTTGTGCCTTTTGCATATAAATTGGGGTTCAGTGCCTTTTTTTGATGATGTGCTGGAGGAGGGAGTAGTTCAAGGTAGAGAGAGAATATAGCTACCAGACAACAGGAAGTCTTTGGCTTGTACAGAGTGATTTAAAAATATATTTATAATCCATTTTTAGAAATATTTGCATGTTGGTAAGTGAAAGTCTATCTACAGAACTTTCAAGGCTGTTCATAAGAAATTCACTCTGTGAATACTGTGTGTATTCCTAGTATGTTGGCCAAATCGGACTTTTGATTGAGAATCTTGCATGTTGGCATGGCACCTAACACCTCGTCATTCAGTTTTGTATTTCTTGCCCCTTTTTAGTACTGTTTTGCAATAAATTATTAAAACTGCTATAAAAGTTTGGCATAAATAAATTGTGGATTGAAGCAGCATTAATATTAAATGAAAATTTTTGAAGGTTTTAGATTTTTTGTTGAATTTATGACTTGAGGGTTGAGAATTTCAGAGAAAACTTTTTGTTCTTTTTTAAAATAAATGTATTCTTTATTTCTTCTCCTTAGGAAATTCGTTTACGCAGTTTCGATTTGCTGACGAGAAAGAATGGGATAAAGAAAGTATATGCCATAAGCAGGTAACAGAATTGTCATTCAAATGATTTTTTTATAGATAATCACCACGGACAGAATATTTAGGCAGTTGTGCCTTCAGCAACAAATTGTAATACAATAATAGCACTCTTTATTCTGTATATTTTTATCACCTTCTCTCTAATGCTGGAGGCTCTTGTCCTTGGGCCTTGTCCTTTTTTTTTCTGCTGAGGACTAATCAAAGCTGCAGGCTCAGTTTTTAAGTATTGTTGAGAGGAAAGAACAAGAAAACCCTCCAGTGAAGAGAAAATAAGGGACTGTCTCTGCTTTACTGCCATAGGAATTCAGCCTTCCTTTTTCAACTGTATTCAAGAGAAAAGTGTTTAATATAATGACTATAACAAAACCTGTAGGAGTATATTCATATGTTGGGCTGGGAAGCATTCTAGTTCCTTCAAATTAACAGTTCATATCCTCTGGTTGAAACTTCATGCCCTAAATAATTAGGCCACCAACTAGATTTTTTGTATATGAATTCTTTATGCTTGAATAAAAAGAAGCACAGAAATAGAACTCTTCTGTTTTCTCGATCAGGATACCTTAAAGTGTCTCAATCTCTGCAGCTGTCTTCCTCATCTAAGTCAGCTAAATTTTTGCAAAATATATGCTTTTGTCTTCCAGGCTTTTCTTAAGATTGCTATGAAAGTCTGCTTGGCTGTTTCTTGTAAAATCCACATGTATTCAAATTTTAAAGATTTGCTATTTATTTTCTAAAATATTACAATAATTATTCCACAGGAAGTGGTTATTAAAGGTACTTTAGGGTTGCAAAGTCAAATAGAAGAGAGGAAATAAAGCCAAATGCAACATTTGTCTAAACCACCACTGGTTTCTTCAGTGGAACACAGGCTTTCGGTGACTTTTTTTTCTTACCAGTTCTTCTGTTCCTAGTGTGCAGGAATGGTATCAGTATTCCAAATATTAATTTCTTTGTAATTTCCTCAGAGGCTTTTCATTATAGCATTTAGTTGATTAGAACACAATAATTCCTGGATGGCTAAAGCCATTGTGAGCAGACTGAAGCTGTGTATTGTCATCATTACCCTTCCTTTGATTTCTTCTTTTAATCCAGAATCCTGTCCCAGATGGTTTCTAATTTTTCACGTTGTCTCTGATCTTCAGCCTGGTATCTCATTTTGTTTCTGACCCATCTTTCTTTTCCTTGAAAGCCAGATCCAAGTCTAATTTTCATCCTAGATCCCTTTTGCTGAATTCCTGGCCTTTGCCTCTTAACTTACCTGTTTCTAGCCTGTCTACACATTATGTACAGGATTAGTGAATTTTAAACTGTAGTAAATTGGTTATGAGGAAACAGAATAAAACAGAAAAGATATAAAATTTGTTGCAGAATTATTAGATATTTCTCATGTCTTTGATGTTCGTTCTTGGTTCATGTGCAGGTGTTAAAAATCTGTTATAAGGTGTTGACTGGCTTTTGGAAGCAGTATGAATTTCTTTGACAAATCTCTTATGATATGTCACAAAACTCTCCTAATTTATGAGTATTTGGACATCTAAATATGTGTGCCAGTCTACATCATATTGAGAAGGACAAATTTTTGTCCCTGCAAGTGAGATTTGGAAGTAACTTCTCTACTTCCATGAAAATATAGACTGAGAGTATAGGCTGAATCTAAGCGTTTAGTTGTCAGTTTTTAAAATGTGTGATGGATATCAGATTTATCTCTGCCAGTTTACCATGGTGAACGTGCTCAGAATGTTCTGCTGTACTCTGAGCTTGAAATCTGGTTTAAAACTACTTAAATCTGGTTTGTTCTGTAGAAACTGCAAATATTGCTGGTCCATTTACTGTAATTTTGTTTTAAAAAGAAGAGTCAAGAGAAAAGGCAATTTCAATAGCTCTCACAGTAGTAAGTTCTCATTTGACAGCAGTAGCATATCTTTCTTGAGCATTGTATTAGAAGAGTTTATTTCAATTACTTTGTTGCTTTTGGAAGTATTGAAACATTTGGGGAAGTATGAAAAGGCCTCTCTTGAGTCATTAAATTTAGCTACACAGGAGCTATACAGGATGAATGCTTAGGAAATAGTAGCAACTCATTAAAGAATGGCATTTCACACTGCATGAAAGCTGCCCGGGTCAGAAGATGTTTCAGCTGGAAAAGCTTCTTATGCCATTGTAAACTTCCTGAACTATTTCCTGCTTTGGAATTTCAAGGTATTGTCTAAGGAACATTCTATTTATACCTTGGTTTTGAGCCTTAAGTGAGTATTTACATTTGAGGTGTTTGTATGTTATTATTTAGCCAAGCTACTTCATAAAAGTGTATTTTAAACTAGATTTCTTGAATGTATGTGACAGGGGAATGTAATTATTTAAAATTATGAGGGTTTTTGTTGGTTGGTTGTTTTGGTTTTTTTCACAAATGTACTATGTGTTGAATTGTTTCAGTTCTCTGCACTTTCTGTTGACTGCCAGTCTTTGGTCCAGGCCCTTCAGGAATTGCCTCTACATCTGAGGCTGAATGTAGCTGCTGACCTTGTGCAGGTAATGCTGTGAAATTTCACAAGAAAATGAAAATGTTTTAGGAGTAATAATATGTGCAAGAATGATTAGTCTTCAAACAGAGATAGAATATATTATATAAGTAAATGCATTCATTTCTACTGGTGTGTCAAGTGGCATGTAATGCAGGATACCCCTCTCTTGGCACATTTTGTGTACTTATTTGGCCTTAAACAAAATGTCTGGATGGGCAACATATTAGATATAAAATCAGGTATCAGAGTGTTTGACATGGAATGATTGCACTATTTTTGTGTTTGCTTCTCTCGTTAGCAGCTGTTAAAAGCTTGCACTAAAATTCTCTAAGTGCTTTCACATTCTTCCTGCCAAATATATTAATTGTGATTTAATCTTCTACATAGCTAATATCAACATACATATTTTTTCCATGAATCAATCCCTATAGGTAAAATTGTCAATTGTACAGATTAAGAAAATGTCATTTAGTCTCCAGTGGCAGGATAGCAACAATATTAGTAAAGTGTTCCTTTAAACTGTGAAAAAGAAAATACCAATGGAAAGGAAAAAGAGACAGTGAGACTTAAATATAAAACCAAAATTTTTAAAAGGATCAATTTGTCCAAGCAAGGAGAAGTATGGCCCTTAGAGAAGGATTAAGACTAGCCCTAGGGAGAAGGACTTTGGGTATGTTTGTGACTGAAAAGCTCAACATAACTCAGCGATATGTGCCATGTTTCAAAGGAAACCTGACAATCAGGTTGAGGGAGGTGATTCTCGCTGTCTGCTCTGCCCTTGTGAGATCCCACCTAGAGAGAGCTCCATCCATCTCTGGGGTCCCCAGCACGAGAAGGACATGGTCCTGTTGGAATGAGTGCAGAGGAAGGCCACAAAGTTGATCAGAGAGCTGAAGGACCTCTCCTGTGAAGGCAGGCTGAAGAGTTGAGACTCTTCAGGCTGGAGAACAGAAGGCGCCGGGGAAACCATACAGGACCTTCCAGTACCTTAAGCAGGCATACAGAGCAGAGCTGGAGAGGGACTTTTCACAAGGGCATGAATAGATAGGACAAAGGAAATATCTTGGAGCTGAAGGAGGGTTGGTTTAGATTAGATTTCAGTAAGTTCTTGACTGTAAGAGTGGTGAGGCGCTGGAACAGCTTTCCTAGAGAAGCTATGGACTCCTGTCCCTGGAAGTGTTCACTGCCAGGTTGGATGAGGCTCTGAGCAATCTGTATTAGTGGAAAGTTCCGTGCCCATGGCGGGCAGCTTAGAACAGTTCATCTTTAAGGTCCCTTCCAAACCAAACAATTCTATGATTCTGTCAGTATCAGTGTTAGCATACAATCTCATACTCTTTAATAAGGGATAAAAGGAGTTTATATTTTGATTTTACTTTTGTAAAAGTGTCATAACTTTAGTTTACTTCTGAATTTGATTCTGCTCAAATTTCCTGTACCTTCTTAAGTGATCAAATATAGTAAATATGAATTATAATCCAAAATAGACAGAATAGTTACAATGATTATCTATTATAAAGACTCAAGTCTTCTCTTGTACTTCTAGGAATCAACACCTCTAGAGATCCCACAGATGAAATCTAATATGTTTGAAAATGGGAAGAAGAGAGAGCAGCTGTTTCGACAGTCTCTGGCTCAAAGTGAAACCGGGTTGGTCTCTGATCCTGTTGGCAGCTCTGTTGCCCCATCAGAACCTGGGAGCAAAAATGGTTCTAGGGCAAATGCAAGAGAATCATTTCAAAGAGTTCATCCATTATCAAATCAAGACACTGACCATTTGGATGAAGAACTAGATCTTCTCCTGAATTTAGAGGCTCCCATTAATACAGAAAATAGACCTGCATCAGGTACATTATCCTGCAGCATATCAACTGAGAAAGATCTGCAAATTGATTGTAAGGAAAATGGTACGTTTTCTCCACAGCATGACCTTATTTAATTTCCATTGCTCTCTGTTTTGGTGGTGTTTTTGAATTTTTGATTAGCCAGTCAATACTACTGCTATCATCATCTCTGTCACACTGCATTTATCTGGGGCTATGTTCATTTTCAGTTTTAACTCCTCACTAACCTAAAAGTTTCACTATTGTCAGTTCACTTTAAACATTTAAGTGAAATTCTTCTGCAAAACAGCAGTGGGCTTATGATTTAGCAAGAATTTAATTTTTTTTTTAAAAAAAAGTCTACTGCTAGGGAATTTTAATGCAGGGAAGAGAAAGTATTTGTGTAACTTCATTAGCCTTTAGTTCACTGTGCTAATAGTGTACAGATGAAATGACAGCTATTTCTGATGGCTTCTTCTAAATGCTACTTTGAAACTTTACTGGTCATAATTATACAAAATGAAGTTTAGCATGGAAACTATTTTTGGAATATGGCTTAGTGTTCTCCAAGAAGGAGAGATTGTGTTTAAATTCAGTCAATTGCGTTAAAATACAGTGCAGTAAAAGCAAAATGATGCAGGACAGAGGTGGTATGGAATTGTTTCCAGATTTTCAGTCTTCTTGTTTTCACTTCTCTAGAGCCTTTAAAAGTAGATATGCCTGAAGAGAAGAACACATCATCACAGCAGCAGCAAAGTACATCTAACGATGTTACTGAAGAAGAGCTTGAAGATTGGCTGGACAGCATGATTGCCTGAAGCTCAAATTCCCTCATATGAATAATTGAATATAGCAAACATTATGTAGAAACTTGAATCTTTATCTTCTTGTTATTTCCTTTCTCTGTATGCCAAATGCCTGTTTTTCTTTGCTGGCAGTTAAAATTTTGTCCAACCAAAATTAATTTAGATGAGATTGAAAATTGTTGAAGACTAATGATAATATTAGAGAGGTCTAACATTTGTGAAAAAGTTAGGTTTTTTTTTTTTTTTTGCTAAAGCAGCAGGCTACAGTGCAGAAAGAGAACAGTTATTTCAGCTTGTACTTGCTCTATGTAGTCCTTAAAATAAAGCTGTAGATGAACAATGAATATATGTGTTTTTAGTTACCATTGTCACAAAATTTCATATTGTAGAAAAATGGGAAAGACAATAGAAACAGTTACATTTGGTTTGTAATACTTTATTGCAATGGGCACTTTTTATTAGAAGAAAAAAAAAGCATAATCATAGCAACTTCTACTTGCAGGTGACCGTAGAGCATTGTTTTATTTTGGCCTAGGATTTAAATTGTGTTCATTTTGATACAGTGTATGTCTTTTAACAGCAGCATCTAATAAGCTGTTATTGAAGGTAGTATATAAACAAACTTCAAGTGCAATTTGATACAGAAAGACAGAAAAGCAATACAGTTAATGGGTCTGTTCATCTAGAACACTAACAAAAAGTTTGCATAGCTATGTCTACAGAGGTTTTAAGGCACTTTAATGTTTCAAGGTTGACAAAGTGTTTGAAAATGATTTCTTTTTAACTGCTTAAAGCTCTTCAAACTGTATCTTGATACATTCACTAGCAAATACTGTGGGGAAAAACTGGACAGCAGTTAGTTGAACTATTTTTTCTGAGGTACAGTCTCTGATGTTCAAGTTCTTCAATGTCAGATGTGCAATTAAGATGCCTTTTAGCCCTTTCAACTGTACTTCCAAACACCAGGTTAATGACATGGTTAAAAAGTTGTTATAATTTTAGGCCATGTTTTAACTGGAAGGCTTAAGTTAATCTGGCATAGTTTTCGCTAACTAAAATTCCAACAAAACACCTGTTTCATATGTGGTAGGTACAAAAAGCCTCTGAAATAGTGTCAAATTTTATGTGTGTCTTGAACTTTGAAGACATTTAAAGCAAATACAAGCCATGAAATTACGCCATGAAAGGAACAGAATTTTTTTTTTTTTTTTTTTTTTTTTTGTATACTTAGCAGTTCATGAATAAATCATTTCTTTTGTGATATTAGCTAAGTTGATCCTCATACTGTTTTCGGAAGCAGTCCCCTGCTGGGAAGAAATCCCAACATCTTTCTTGGTACATCTTCCACACAAATGATTCCTGAAAATGAGAAAGAGTATTTATTTTACCAGCCGCTATGCAGTTGGTGCTGTAGATAAGCTTTTTACAATAACCACATACTGTACTTGCTATCATGGAGTAAAACTGTAAAGACACTCTAACTCAAAAGATTGTAACTCGACAAAGTTTATAAAAGCTTTATACTTCTTTTAATTCAGTACTACTGAAATTAAAGCTCTATTAGTAAAATATCTAAGTATAAATTCATCAGTCTATTTATATCAGAGCAAACCTGTTGATAATTGTGTAGTAAGAAAATGTGTTTTGCTTTGAATGGAAAACAAAGATACTTCTGTAGCATTTGCCTAAGAGCTTATTATTAGACATAAGATATAATTAAGTTCTACTTGTTTTCTTGTTTATTTACCTTTAGGGCCTAACAATGCCAAACATACGGTCACCCAAATACCTATCTATCTACACATATATGTATAGATTTTGACTATAAATATATTAGCTTAACTACTTAAGCCTTTTGGGAATAAACTACAGCTGGTGCATTTGAGATTTTCTTTTCAGAGATAAGATGACAGTAAGATTACTACTAACTGACTTCTGACAGAGTTCACTGCTGGGTGAAATAGCACAGTGCAGCATCCCCCCTTTCCCTTTTGTTTTAACCCTTCTTTTCTTTCACTGGCAGTAGACTCTTGGGGAGAGTAGCATCATCCACACTTCTCAGTGGTACATCAGTTCCACCTGCTGGTACACAGCCACAAGGCTTGAGAAAATAAAAATGTTTAAAGATTAGCTTAATGGTTTTTCTAAAGTTTTATTTTCTACTCACCTGGCCAGTATGCTCAGTTTCATCCTTGTTAATTAGATACATTAAGAAGAACCTGAAACAAGCAGATGAAGTGGGTATTAATGCAGGAAACATAATATCTCTGCCTGACCTTTCTGGTCTGGGGTATATGAGGAAGATTATGCCAATCAGCAGAGCAGTGTCACTGCTAGGCAACTAAAGTGCTTATTTTAAGGGAGAAAATTCTGTCCTGAAGAATGTCTCCTGTGAAAGTGCTAATAGATAAAAAAATCTTTAGAAGTAGAAAAATGCAGTTTAGCATTTCATTCATTTCAGTGTGAGGAGCAATACCTGAATTAGGCATATGCCAATTCTGAGCACATATGCTCCAACATCTCACCTTAGAAGAAGTTACTATGGCTACTGCATGAGAAGTGTGGTAAATACTGAGCTGCACCAGAAATTCTGAACACTGCTGCTATACAGCTCATAGGCTGAGCCTATCCTTCCCCAAAACCTGTGCTCAGTCAAATATTGAGAGCTTCAACTAATTAGGAAGACTGTAAAGAACCACCTGTGGTCCGTTTAGAGGTAATACTACTCATAGCTGGACAGTTTTGATGCAGTGAATTTGGAATTAGGCTTAGTTATGTGTTAGGCTTTCATTGTGAAGGAAGGAAAGTACACTGATTTTAACAGTTGTCTACCCTTTAGGGTAACCTAGGTAAAAAGATTGTTCACTATATATTCTATTATGAAAAAAATGGCCATTTTTAATTTATGGTGAATTAGAGGTTCCCGTGTAACAGCTAAGCAATTCAATATAGCAAGAAAAGCTTGGATGTTGTAGACTGGTAAATCTATGGATATTATTAGAAATTTGCATTACATTAAGCAATTAGAGTTTTGGTTTTTTTTTTTTAATTTAAGAAAGTTCATATGCAGTATTCCAAAGCCAGACTGCTATAAGATTTCATCAGCTTCTCCTTTCATTCTGCTGGCACAATGCTCGTATAATTAATTATCTTTGTTGTATGAGTAACTAATGCAACAAGAATACCTTTTTTAATATGCTCTTAGGTCTGCTCTATATTTAGTAATGAAAGTGGAAGAGTACTCTCTTGGGAGTTTGGTATAGCCTAAACATGTACAGCTCCTGAATGCTTCAAGGTTTCAAAAAGCTCCACTGTCACTAAAGAACTATAGGGACAGAATTTATTATTTTTTTTGAGCTTATCTTTGAAGAACTTTCTACAAGTGCCTTTATTTGCTTTGTTTTGTTTTGGGTTTTCTTTTTTGTCAAATTGAAGCCAATTTTCTATGGTCTCATCAGCATTACCAAGCCCCTCAAGAAGTTACAATGAAAACTTCCAAACTAAAGCAACTTATTAAAGTGTCCCCTATCCTTCCCTGTATCTGGCTTTCCTGCCAGTAGAATAAGGAGTTGGTGTGCCTTCTGGTCTCATACTACTAAGATAGCTCATGTGTAAGGTGAACACTTTAAAAGTAACCAGCAGTGTGGAGTAGAGGGGAGACCAGAAAGGAGAGGAAATATTCCTCAATTGTGTAGTATTCTGCCTTGGGATTTTCAGCAATGTGTGCACCTAAATTACACTACATCTGAAAGGTCTCTTTATCACAATTCCAACTGTAAAATGTACTTACAGATAGTTTGCCAAGTTATGTTCTTGCAAAGTATGTGTTTCAAAGCCATGTGGGGTTGTGTCAAAGTAGTCATTGCCGATTCCACAAATAAAGCATTTGGTCTGAAAGCAAAAGTTGTGGTTACAGATGAATTTTAACTCAAAGACACTAATTGGTGAAAAATCTCAGTGAGAAAGAGTAGTGAAAAATGCAATGTGCTTCCTACCTCCATATCTTCCCTCACTTGCTCTTGCTGGTCTCTTAATTCACCAAAAGCATCAATAATCAGACCTATTTCAAATAGAAAAGCAACACTTCAGTACTTAGCAATATTCATATTGCAAGTAATGTCAGTCCTCCAGTGTCTAGAATTTAGTGTACTTATACATACACACAATCACAATCTTGAGAGTGGGAAGACTTTTTTGTGCCTTATTATAGTCCATCTAACCTTACACAAGCTCATCTCTTTTGTTCCCATGAATGAAATTAATTTTCACTCTTCCTCCTCATGAAACTGTTACATCCCAAATCTTGTTCAACAAAGGGAGCTCTGCTCCCACAGCCTGTCTTGGACAATTTGTGAGTCGGCTTCACATTCAAAGCATACTCCTCCACTTTCAACGTTTTAAGAAAAGAATTGGATCATTCTGGGGACTGTGACATTTGTAACTTTTTCTCAGTATAGATGTGTTACATTTTTTCTTTGCCATCAGGTTGCCATAAAACAGTTGCATTTTTTTTCTAACAGCCTTAGAAGAGTTTATGCAATGAGTGCTGAATGCTGCCCATCACCAAAGAGGGGTCTTGTTTGCTGTGAATCACGACTGCAAATGAATTAAAACTGCAAATCAGCCTTTAAAGAAAGGAGGAAATGGCTATGTGGCCGTGGTGACTTTCTCCATGTCATTTACCCTTTCCAATTGGAAAGTCTCCATTCCCCAGTCAACTGTGGTGATTCCAGACTAAAAGTGGGAAGAGTGTCTTCAGCAAAGCTCTCCCAAGTTCAAATGCTTAGTATAGAACAGTGATTCTCCACAAGGTTCATATTTGCTGGATAGTTATAAAAGTATTCATAAACACTGAAACCCACATAAGTTACATTGCTTATACTTTGTGTAGTATTTGGGGAAAGGCCTATTATATATGAAATAATATAAAATTATTACTTTCAGAATTAATGCTTTTATAAACTCAGAAGTAAGTCTTTACAGCAATACTGCTTAATTTACCTCATATATATGGTTTTCAATGATCAATTAATTTTGAGAAATGTCTACTAAGGTAAGTGATGGTACCTTGAATAATGGCCAGTAGGATAACAATGACAAAGAAGAAAAATGTGATGTCAAAGACAATTCGGTACATTTCATAAGGGTCTCCAGCAGGATCCTCAATTTCATCTCCAATGCCACCACCAGCTCTTACACCCACATACATGTGGAACAGGTAACACTAAAAAAGATAGAGGAAAATTAGAGATATATTTACCATGAATTATTCTTTTGGGTTTTTTTTTTCTTTTTTATTTTCTTTTTAATTATTCTCCTCTGCTAATTCTCTTGACAATTTTAAAACAAGTACATAATATCATTCCTCATGTATCAAACACACTGCACCAAAAATCTGTCTTAACTAATGGGATTCCACCTTCAGGTACACTTACTAAGAGGGGGAGTCAGCATCAGCTGTTACCTGCTCCTCACTCCCTGGGTCTTACTTTCAGAGTGAGACTATTTTGGGGTTATATAGTAAGCAGAAGACATCTTTCAAAGTGTTGCAGTGAAATTTAGAAATGTGAAAAGTATTGCAATAAAATAAATAGTGGGCTGTTCAGAACAAGTAGATACTCAGAACAAGTAGATCTACCTGTTTGTAGGTGGTTTCTAGATAAATTAATTTTGCAATACTAGATGTCTGATTTATTATACTGTAAATGAGTTGTGATCTGTGAAAGAACCTGTGTTCAGTTCAATACAGAAGAAATCACTTTACAAAAGTGTTGTCATATTTTTTGAAGAGATAAATCTCAATCAAAAAATCTTCAATAATCCTTATATTTAAGCTCTATAAGTATTTTGAAATGGAATCTTCTGCAGGAGTAATAAATTACTGATGTTCCTGTATGATTAGCTACAGAATCTTGTAAACCACTTTCAGCCACACAGTGTGGGTTAAAAACAATGTCAATCTGTAAGCGCAGCCAGTTTTCTGGAGTCACATTAGATAGCAGTGGGTGTTAAATAATGAATATAAAGCCTGGATTCACAAACACTAAACAGAACTATACATCCATTTTTATAATGCAATTTTACTGATGACATAAGATGTTAGTACTAGTTTAATAATACTTAAAAATGTAGCTTAGAATTGATTTACCTCACTTGATAGAGTGGTTTAAAATGTAGTATAGTATTATTCTCATTATTCCTACACCTATTTTATGACCAGACCATAGTATTCAGCTGACAAACTTTGGTTAGGTTTCAGAATTTCTGTAATTTACATGTCTAACCTGCACTGAGTGTTTAAAAGAAAGATCAAGAATAGGGAGGATCATTCTGTGAAGTCCATTATACTCTTCTGTTCTGAGTTACTTTATTCTGTCTTTGCTGTAAAATGCAAGGCAGAGGGTTTCTGTTCCATGAGAGATAGCAGCTGGCCCCAAAATCAGAATATTACATTTTTAATACCTGAATTTGTGTTTTCTATATACAGTAAAAAACAATCAAATCCTCTTCAAACATTAATAAATATGCGGAGTATGTGTTATTTTGACAGAAATAACATTCAGTGGCAATGGGTAGAAATCAAATCATAGATTGGTATCACCCATAATAAGTTGTAATTTCTGCTTTCTCACCCTTGACTTCTTCCATCATGACTAAATTACTAATTGTAATTTTGGAGCAGGCTTTTATAACTAGTACTAGTAACATCACTTAATTCATATAACCTATGTAAGGACAGGAAGAGCTTACACAATGGGAACACTGGAAACAAATGGGTCTTCTTCGTTGTGACAATACAGCTTCTTTTTGAAGCTCTGACCAGTTTGTCAAGAAATTTCCTTTTTACTTTGAGGGTTTGCCTCCTCAGCTGTAAAAACATTGTGGCACATCATAAACCACAGTGTTTAAGAGAAAAATTCAGAATACCTTCCTATGGGTCATCTATATGGTGTTGAGTTTAGACCACTGGAGAATGCAAAGGGAATTTCAAGACTATTCTTATTTCCCAAATGATGTGTATCAAGAAGAACCCAATGGATTTAACAACAAACACATCCCTCCTTACTTATCATTCTGTTTAAAGTATCTACTTGAAAATTCAGGATGATATTTGAGGCATGCAGGTGATGTTTTAGTTACCGTCATCATGTCATCACACTTCATGTCTGGTTCATCTTCATCTTCACTTTTGTTGTAGAATTTGCGGAAGAAGTTGAAGGCCACCACAGTGTAAAGGTACACTACTACAGCGAGGAGTCCCACAGTAAGCACAAGCTGTGTGTGGAGATAGGACATGAAAACAAGTTTCAATGTAATTTTGTCAGAAGAGACATGCCTGCTTGGTGCATTTCCTTACATATTGAAAATGGGTGATATTGTACCTTTCCAAATAAGGAAACTAAAGACAGCAGTTATATGTGTATCACCAAAGCAATTTCTTACACTAGTTTACAAGTTTAATTATAGTGACTTGAGACACTAGATATACAATAAAAATTAAATAATAAATATAAAACCCTTTAGATAATGTGACAATTTCAACTGGGACTTATTAGGACTCATAAAGTTTTATCATAATCTATTTTCTCTTTCAAAGCTGTTTAGCAAAGCCATTGGTAAAATGGAGAGAAAATTTTTTAGACAAGAGGAAGTAATTTCCAGGTCCCACCTGTAAGGAAATAAAATCATTAGGTGAAAAAGTCTAGCAATTAATCAGACTAAATGATATTGTCTGTTGAGGCTGCTGTTAGAAGATACAGCTCTGGAGAGGAGTTTACTGAAAGCTGTATATTTTTAAAAATGCAACAACCAGTATTTACTCTTTTAAAAGAAACACAAAAGTACTGAAGGACAACCTAATCAATTATCACAATCTGGAAATCTGTCAGCATGCTCCCAAAATGAACATTTCAATTCAGAAATCTGCAACTGTCTTTCAGTGTTAAAATTAACTAGCCAGAAAAGCAGCAGGATTAGAAAAACTATTCATTGCTTGTTAAAAAAGCCATGGTCTTGAGTTAAAACAGTTTTGTCAACTATGCTCAGTTGTGACTATTACATTTTCTAAAAAATCATAAGGAAAATACATAAATCATTACAATAATTAAAACTCATATGAAACTGGTCATCCTGAAGTAAAATAAATAGTATAAACCCAGAGATTTCATTTGTTTGTGTGATGATAACACATCATCACCTTGGGTGGGTATATTTTTATGCCTCTTCCAAAACATGTGGTTTAAAATGTTTTGATAAATCTACTAGGGCATAGGAGTGGGCTTAGAATATATGTTACTGCATTTGAGAAGGAATGGAATGTGTAAGTTTGAAGTTATATTTTGGGGAATTTAGATTTCTTAAATGTGAGTTTAAAAGTAACTGTAAAGCTTGGTTTTTGTTGTTATGCTAGCTAGGAACATGGATTCTTTGGAGATCAGAGCATGATTCCCTGCAGAAATTTTAACAATTAGTTTTAGAAGTACACTTTATTAACCTAATTTTTGCATGACAAAGTGCCATCGAAGCATATTCCACAGTGCAGAATGCCCACACCTTTAAGCACATTCTTATTAGCCAGGTATTGAAATCTCAGTGCCCAGATCATTATTACTGCTGTAGCTAAGGAGGGATTGTGTATTCTTAATATTTATCACTGATCAGCTCATCATTGAGAATATAGAAGGAGCTGGTTAGGTAATAATTCATATTCTTGTATTTTTCTAAAATTATGTGTTTTCTATTGTGTACAACACTTCTTTATCTGTCATCACTTGGTGGGCATAGACTTTCTATTTCATAGGATTTAACATGTATTAAGTGTGCTGCAGAAGATATGTTCAATCCTATCATGATAAAAATGAATTGCATTCCCGTATTTCCAGTACAATATTTTTTCCCAGTACTTTTACAAAGTGTATTTATTTTCAAACCTTTGCATGTAGCACTGACCTGTTTGCCATTGTGAGTGACTGAAGACAAAATAGTTCTCAATGTCTTAAAACCCATAGCAATATCCAGCAGATGAGCAGCAAAGAAGAAGTTGTTGTAGTGCCCAAGAATAGACATAGTTGTGTACCAAGCTAAGTATAAAAATGACTGCAGAGAAAGTGAAAAATGGCAGAGAGTTAGCGGGTGCTGATGTGGATTATTGAATCCAGAACATAGTGTTTTTAGGTCACAGAAGTTGTAGTAGGACACTGCCTATGTAGGGATTAAACAGCTCAAATGTCACCTAGCTTCTGAAAATTAAGAGTGATGGAGGGGGACATCACACTATTTTGCTGTTAAAAAATGCTGAGACCAGCCTCACTTGACAGCCTCAAAACCAGACATCACAAGGATGTGAAAAAACCTGTGTATCCTGACAGCAACTGCCACTGGCAAGGATGTGGAAGGCAGGTGTTTCCTGATAGAGCAACCAGTGATTGGTAGTACTAATAACTTACTTTAAGATGAATGGTGCTCTGCTGAGCTAGCATGACTAGCTTAGGAACATGTGAATTCCAGTAAATCACTTTATGTTGTAAAAGCTCAGTCCTGCTTTTAATGGCAGGGATTTCTAGCACTCCCAGGGGTGTGTGTAGATTCTTTACTTTTGTGGGAACGCTCCCCAGGGTTACTCCTTGAGGCTGAACCAAAGAGATTTGCCCACTGTCACTGATATGGGTGAGAACAATAATTATTAATTAAACCATTAATTTAATAAATAATGTACTATAATAGCAGTTATAACCATCACACTGTGCAGTATTTTCTGATTAAAACATCTAGTCTAATCACAAGACAGAAAAAAACTTGAAAATGGCTCTGTAATGCAATATTATTTGTGCATGTTTGTTTAAAATAAAAGCAGATGGTGGAAGACATACAACCATGTTTAGAGTAAATAAAAGCATATTCTTCAAGGCTAATATACTTACATTATCAGTGAAAACAACTCCAAGCTTCCAAATGTGGTACTTTGTATCAATAGAGCTTAGCCTAAGAAATACAAAGTTTTTGAAATGCATAAATGTCAAAAATAAGTGTTGAATTCTGTATTTACAAATAGCAACCTAGTTTTGACACTTCACATTTTTTTTGCTGAAGGTGGTGATATAAATTTTTTGAGTGATCTGGGTACTTCATTTTTCAGAGAGTATTCATTAATTCTGAGCACTATAAAGAGTTTCTAAACCAATAAAACTGGTGTAACAATTTTAGGAAGAATGATACTGCTATATTCCAGACTTAAAAAATTAAAATCTCTGCCAAAAGTAGTGAGATGTGGAACACAGATTGCTTAATTCAAGAGGTAAATGTTCTGTCTAGTGTAAAATATTACCAGAAAAAAACAAGAGAAAAAGTAATGCCTCCTGCAATATTCTAAATGTTTTGTTAGCCATTGGATAGCATACAAAGGGAAACCATTCTCTTGCATCTTACGTACTGAGAACAAACTTTTGTAGGAGCATAAATCACTTGGGACTGGGACACTTTCAAGCTCTCATCTTTACTGACTGGTTAAGTCAGGAAAACATCTCTGAATCTGTACTAGACACCTGTTATCTAGGTATTTATTATCAATATTTTTTCTGTCCTTTGGTTTATAAACTCTGTTGTAAGACCTTTTAAATGCTCCATTAATTATTGTTTAAAATGATAGAGTGGCCACCTATATCAGTCAGCATAAATTTGCTGATTTTTTTTTCTTACTTTTATAACACAAATGTGTTTTAGAACAAACAAAAAGCTATTTTATTTTTCTTCCACACTAGGAAGGCTTATCCATTTGAGTTTTCCATGTTGAGGAAAGCATCACAACAGTTTCAAAATGAAATCTGTTTTTATCTTTGATAGTGAAGTTATACCAACACATAATTTGTCTCTGAAGTTCAGAAGTCGTACCATGACACAAGAGATGCCTCTTCTGGTTTGCTCTCTTCCACTGGGCTAAAATCAAGGGCACTTTTGTCCAAACCCAAAAGTTCTGCAATTCGCTCCGCTCCGTATAAGTCTCCATACTTGTTAATAACCTAGAAAGGAAAGAAGAGAAGCTTTTGCTCACAGAAACTCATCAGTGACATTCACCTACTTTAGACCAGTAGTTGTCAAGAATTAAAAAAAGAAGTCCTTCACAATTAACACTACTAGAACAGTAAGAACTCCCAGGAAACCAGGGGAGCATAAAAAAGAAAAACAGAAGCATTAAAGGCTATTATCTGAAAGCTTATGTGTAATTTGCTGTCATTTAAGCTGGCATGTTTTTCTTTTTTTAGGGCAATGAGGGGGCTTTGTATCCTAAAGATGACAACGATTGTAAATTAGACCTGCTGGTGATTGACAGCACAAAGTTATTTCAAATGTCTGCGTCTAGGAAGGAAACCACAGCCTTCTGTCTTCCTCCCTCCTCCCACCTACGCCACAGCTGCCTGTTCACCAAGACATTTAACACAACAATGACTGCCATAAAACAAATTCCAGTTCTCAGTTATTTCTGTGTTTATGTGTACAGAACCATATTATACTGATATCCAGATTAACCAAATAGTAGATTATTACTCTGAAAAACATAATAGAAATATAAAAGCCTACCTTCCGTTTCACGAATTTGTCCCAGTAATTGTTAGGGAACGACCTACATTGATAAGGCAAAGGTATTGCAAATTATTTAACTTGTTAGGGGAAAGGGAAAAAACAACAACAAAAAAAGAGAAAATACCAGGTTATTGATCATTGCAAATTTTGTTCACTCACTGCACTTCCAATTAGAAGAATAATTTCTTTTCATGTGGACAATTAATCATAATTTGCTGCAATATCATCTTCCCCCTCTGTATCCCCTTTCTTTTTCCCATCCACAAATATGACTGGCTACAAGAGGTCAGCAGGGTAAATACTATCACCTAATAAGCTTAACAATTTCATGTTAGCAGGTTAGTCTCTGTAATATCATTCATCTCCTAAATAAATACTTTATCACCCCTAGCTCTAAAAATCAAACCAGACACTGATTTTCAGAGAAAAATAAGAGAGTTTTCAAGCGTAAATAATTTTTAAGTTCATTGGATTACATTTCAAATAGAGGCTGAACACTTGAAATCCAGTCCACTGTTTGCCAACAGAAAATTTAAAAATATTAAACTTGCCAAGAAAATTCAAGATAATTTGCCAATATATAGCAAATATATATATATTTAGAGCAGTATCCAAGCACTGCTCATTCTAATGAGCAGTTGTAAATCTGCTGTATATTAAATCCATTTTGAGGAATGCCAGTTAGCAGGAAACACTACAAGGTTGAAGATTTGAGATCTGAGTTGAGAAAACGTGCAGGAATGTAAAAGAGAAAAATAATAAACTAAAGGACAGTATTGGTAAAATAAAGTAAGTGCCAGCACAAGAAAAATGAGATTCCAGAACAATGTTCTGCTGGGATGTGAGGCAAACTTCCCTATTACTCCGCTCCAATTTTTACCTTTCTGAATCGGAATTCTGAATTAAATTAATCCAGATAAAGGCAAATGCTTCTAGTGATTCAAATGGATGGTATATTCTAGTCCAATGCTCTGTATCATTTTTTTGCTTGATTTCTCAGGCTTTAAGCAAAATATGTCATAGTGTAGCCAGCTTGTGTCTATCTCTTTTACCAAAAACATTCAACAATTTTTATTTTGCTCTTTTAATTACTTTTTTCCAGTTATAGAAAACACATTTGAGTTTATACAGAACACTGGGTACCCTCCAGCAGTGGCTATTCTGATCATACAGTACTTGCACTAAACCTCAAGGCTCAGTTAACATCAGAGGTAAGGATTAGCCTGCTTAAATTAGCTCTAATCTTTTAACTTCAGTAGCCAGTGCAACATGCTTAGAACAGACTGTACAATATGTCATTAGGGATAAGTTGAAAATATATTTCATTAGTTCATGCTTCTTTTTGCTGTATTGAGTTGCCATCAATTGTGAAAGAAACTGTCTGGAAAATAAACAAGCTCTCTGGTTTCCCAATTACCTTCTGTTGTAACTTTAATAATACGTGCTAGTCCATAGTGCTGAATGAAATGGAGAAAAATTCTTAAAACTTACGTGTAGGAAAACAAAGCGTTCAAGAATTTCCGGTATTTTAGAAATTCTAATCACGGAAGCAGAGATGGAAGGGATCTTAAAGATCACATGGTCCCAACTCCCTGCCAAGAGCAGGGCCAGCTTCCACTGGACCAGGTTGTTCAATGACCCCATCCAGCCTGGTCCTGAACACTTCCAGGGCTAGGGCATCCACAGCTTCTCTGGGCACCTGTTTCAGTGCCTCACCACTGTTATAGTAAAGAACTTCTTCCTAAGAGCTAATCTAAACTTGCCAGTAAATTCTAAAAAACAGCCTGTAGTCAAGGCATTCTTTCTGCACGAAGAAGGCTGACTTGCTGTGTTTGTGTCACAAACTGCTGCAGCTTACTGAGACTCTAAGAATCAGTGTATGACTACTACAGTATTTGCTAATGCCTACAATGTGACAGAAATTCCTGTCAGACCTACTCAAATTCTAGGAATGCTATTTTTCACTGGATTTACTCCTCTTGTCACATGCAAATTTCTTTAACAAGGAATGGGAAAGAAAGGGAGGAGAATATTGCTGTATAAGTGAAATAGAGTCACTGGAAGGATGGAAGTTATCTCTTTAAAACTTTCTCAATAGAGACTATATGGGAAATGTCTGGGAGAGACATTGTGAGGCAAAATAGATAATCCTTGCATACCCTAGAAAATGAAAAGGAGGTGGAATGTTTGTGCTATTATAGTATTTATTAAGTAAACAGATAATGCAGGATTTCACGTTAGAATCTACTATTGTAGCATCTAATATGATATACTAAATGCCTTTCTTTTAGATGAACTAAGTGGCAGGTGAACAGGCAAGGTTCTAGATCAGTGGCTTAATGAGCTATAATATTTATAAGCATATAGTCATTTAATTTTACTTACGGAGTATTTATAACAAGGCGATCCCATTGTCCTTTAATATCATCCTCAGTTGGTTGTTCAGTTATGTATAGTCCATCAAATTCCAGCTTTCTAGCTACCTCCTTTTCTCTCTTGAATACAACCAGAGGGACCTGTGAAAATGACAGTGCCCATCTTTGTCATGGTTTTTGTATATTTGCTTCTTTATAACACTAAAAATGTAAGACCAGACATGACACTAGAATCTCCCACAGGCACAGCAATGCCCAGGCAGCCTCTGAGCAATGGCCACCCTGGCAGTCAAGCCCCAACCCTCCCACACACACCGCCTTTTATTGCTGAGAGGGATGTTATATGCCGTGGAATATCCCTCTGATTGGCTGGCTCAGCTGTCCTGGCTGTGAGCCCTCCCAGCCTACCTGCTGAGGGATGCACAGAGGGGCTAAAGCAGACAGAGAGCTCTCACACTGTGCAAACACTGTCCAACAATAATCAAATGTCTCTGTGTTACCTGCACTGTTTTAACCAAAAATCCAAAACACACACATTGCTAGGAAGAAAGTTAACTCCATTTCTGCTCATCAGAATACAGGAGGAAAACATTTACCTTTTGAGCAGTGAGAATTTGTAAACAGCTGGGTAAAAATAGGTATTTTCCAGTATTAGTACCACCAACCACCTTAGGACATAGCCAACGTTTAACAAACAGATTAGCAGTAAGTTTAAGAACTTGCCTTTAAGCAGTAGTACCCAATCACACAGACAAAGGAGATGACAGTATGAATAACTGCCAGTGCTCTGAGAGCAGGTGCCATGTAGCCAGTACTTTCTTCTAAAACAAAAAACACCATGCCCTCGTCCTCTTCCTCTTCAGCAAAGGAGTTCCAGAGATTAGAGTCTTCCTCTACTTCATCAAGTGGCTCTTCTGTCACCTGAGAAAAAATCAAGCACATTGAAAACAAAAAAAACATAAAAGTTTTCCCTTTATTCTAGTGATACATGAACTTTGCAAAGCCTGCTCAAAGGAAGATGACAGGTCATTAGCTTTAAACATTCATCATTTGTACAGCAGAAGTCTCCACATCATGTCATGTCACTGAAAAGAAAATACAGGCAGTTTACAAATCTCTCTAACAATGCTGTAGCAAAAAACAAAAACAAAAACAAAAAAACCCAAAACCTAAAAAAAAAGAAAAAGTTATGCAAAAGTGATTTCTTGGAGGATGCAAGGAATGACAGGGTTATTATGACTGAATTCAGGGGGTTTTTTTGTAATCAACATAGTTCCTGTTTATTTGATTCTAAAAAGAAGCAAAATTGTCGTATAATCAACTCATACGCTGTTCATAACTTTTTTATTTCATTACTCAGTTTAGAACTTAGAAATTATATACAGTATTTCATCAGCTGACATACTGCCCTAAATTCTTCCAGTGGCTTTAAAACCTGCCCTTTAAAATAAAGTCCCTAGGGGCACGTTTTTGACAGCTTTATCTGAAAGCTAAAGTCCTGTTTGAGTCCCACTGACCCTTTCTTATGTAAGGCAGATGGGCTTGCACTGATTGACATGAACTTCTGCCCTTGCTCTGCAACAGAACGGGTTGTCACCCACCAGACTCGGAGAAAAGCAGGAGAAAATGGGAACAAAAGGAGGCTGACATAGATAAAAGCAGAATTCTGCATGTGTATTTGAAGTCCATCTTCCCTAACCCTATGGGAAGGAAAGAAAGAGACAGGGAGAAAGCCCTAAACAGCAATGTCCTCTTTCTCCTGGAACGTGCATACATTCTGCCAAGTTTCCAAGAGTTTTTCACATCCTTACCTGCCCTGCCTCTGTGAACGTAATTGTGTTATAGGAGTTGCATTTCAAGGTATTTGAGATGAGGAGTCAGTTATTTCTAGACAGAATGTTCTGTCAGCTGCTTTTGTTGTTGAAGTTTTTGATTTTAAGTAACAGAATATGTAATAGAATATGTAATATTGGAAAACACAGGGTTCATCAGCTTATCACAACCTTCATTCTGTATCTAGGAGGGGAAAATCAAAAGGTCCAGATTTCAGGATATAAATAAATTAGAACTCTTCCAGACGTCAGATTTGTATGGAAAGGAGGGAAAAAATGAGGCTTTTATGGATGGGAGTTCTCTTTATTGAATTCTAACCTGTTTCATTTCAAGGTTGAGGAGTCATGAAGGAAATTGGTGGAGGTTGCTGAAGATGTTCTGCTTTGTATCATCTGGTGTTACACCTGAGAACCTGAAACAACTCTAGATTCAGGTGAACCCTAAGATTAGGTTTAAAGTGTGAATCTATAGCCTTCTTCATCAGTGAGCTAAACAAAAAGACTGTAGCCTACTATAAAAAAAGAAGTAACTGAGAATAACCAGATTAGCTGAAGTCTCTTAATATCTTGAGAACAAATGAAAGAAAAATAATTCAATGGTTTTGACATTTGAATTATTTTAGTTGATTTCAATTTTCCCAGAACAAGATTAACATTCCAAACAATAACTGTGATTAAATGAAAAAGTGCCTAGAAACTCAACCATAAAGGAGTAATTAAATAAACCTCTTTTCATTCAGCCTGAATAAAATAAAACCAGAATTGTTACAAACATTAAACTATTGTATCTTCTGGTACTAACATAAATATTTAAAGAACAATGTTACCTTACCTTGTAAAATAGAAGAATAAAATTGATGGCAAATGCAACAAATAGAGCAAGAAACCTTAAATTGTAAAAATTTCTTGCCAAGTAGTGCTAAAAGTAAAAAAAAAAAAAAAGTAATTAAAGACAGGCTCTGAATAATTTCAAAATAGGAAAAATAGATAACAAGATTTTAAAAACAGCAAACAATAAATACATAATTGTGTCAAGAGGCTAATCTGTCCTGTTAGAAATTTCACATAGGAACACTTAATTATATAACTCTACAAAGTATTATAAAATCACAAGAGACTGACTACAGCCAATCATCTGAACACTCATGCCAAATTTCCTTTTATTATGACATTTCTACCTTAAATATCAAAAAAGGATTTTATAAATGAAAATTCTATGACTAAAGAATTTAAGACAAACTTACAAGCATCTTTGTTTGATAAATTTCTAAAGCTTTGAAGAAGTTAGCCATAACAGCTTCTGGTTTCTCAATTTTTTGTCCATGCCTTCTCTTCTTTTTCTTCATTTTTCCCTCTTCTAGCTGCTCAGATTGTACTTCCTTTGCTTTATCTTGTTTCTCACCATCTTCCATGCTAGAAAAAAAGTTAACTTAACAAAAATATCTAGCCAAATGTAAATACATTCATTTCAAGCTAATTTGATTTCATAAATTTTGGCTTTAAAATTTAGGTTTTATACTGTATGTAGCATTAGAGGAATTTAGTTACTATCAAAAAAAACCCCAAGAAAAACAAACAGCTGGATCTCTATATGTGTGAAATTAACTTGAAGCATCAATATGATTGTCTAAAAGTATTGACCCTGAAGATACGCTTAAAAAAATTAACTTTGGCAGATAAGAGGAGAAAAATAAATGACTCTAAAGTAAATATTTTAAATATGAAGCAAAATAGAAAAAAAGAGAAAAATATTATTATGTCTATCTTTTGAATCTGTAAGGATCTCTAGGACACCTTTTTTGTGTCTCTACAAAATATTTTATTCTGTTACTACAATGTTGCTGCAGGTCTGGGCAGACAGGATGCTCCTTAAATGTAGGATACTGCTAAAGCAAGGTAAATATTTTAAATATTGTTTAGGCAGTCATATATAGGATGACTGGACAAAGGAATGTATCTTCTGTCAAGATCTGATAAAAGAGCAATAAATAAAAATAGTTGGGTTAGTTAAATCTTGTGTTTTAATGATCCAATGAAAATTCCATGAAAACTGTAATGGGTAGTAGGGAAAGCAGAAAGCGGTAATGATAAGTTACAGAGGTTTTTTAGGACTGGTGCTCATTTTTAAAGGAAGTTATGGGAATTTTTACATGAATTTTTAAGAAGACAATGGCCACAGATCTATCTATGCATAATTGTCAAGGACCACAGAAATCAGATTGCCATTGTGTTGCCTAGTGAGACGGTCTGCCATCTTTTAGTATATTTGCAAAATACTTAGTATGTACCCCTTAGTATATTTTCAAAATATCAATGAGACAAAGTGCACATAAAGTTCCTTGAATCTTTGCATTACTTGCATTACTTCTGGACAAATTTTTTTAGCATTAGGAAGTACAAGGAGTACTAGGAGCAGGAATTTTGTGACATTAACTTACTCAGCCTTCTCAGTTTCTGCTTTTCTTTGTGTTCCAGCTTCTTTTGCAATTTCAGATATCTGCAAAAAGTATTTTAATTTTCAATGATTCAAATAAAATTCTGGTAACTTTAGTTACTTTCTTCTAAGAAACAAAATAATTAATAATATTTTTGTAGCACTTTGCACTTCAAAGGTGTTAGATCTTTAAAGACAGAAAGCTCAGGCTGTATTTTAACAGTGAACAAGGCAGACATTTTTCAGTATAAAATTATCAATATTCTAACTAGTCTATTTAATTAATTATACACAACTTAATTATACACAGTGATCAGGAAAATTATGTGACCAGGCAAGGGTGAAGGTTACTACATCCAGATCCTGTCCTGATACTAAAGTCACCCACAAAGAGTCAGTGGAGTTACTGACTGAAACAAGAAACAATATATTAATGTTATCATAAAAAATCTGAAAAGTATCTATGTAACTATCAAATATTACAAAACACAATTTCTTGGCCGTGATCATGTAATACAACTGAAAACAGACAAATACTTAAAACAGCTTCTACTTACACAATGTTTTCTTCAAGCTATTTATCTTAGCTGGGCTGATGGTTCATTAAACCTCTACTGGCACACCTCACAGCTCTCTTAAGTGTGTGTTTACAGCTTTCCCTTGAGATAAGGAAAAACCAATACACAATTTTACGGATGGCTAACTGCAGCAAAGAAGCTGCGGCCTGGATACCAAACCCTTTAGGCATGGTGTTACATTTCAAATGCAGTTTGAATATCTGAGCTTCAGTGGAAGTCCAAGAGGTTCAGGCCCTGACATCCTAGACTCACAAAGAAATCTAAAGTGCTTAAATTTGTTTCTGTTCCCTTTTGCAAAAACCTATGTTAACTCTTAATCCTCTTCTGCACTCCCTTGAAGTGCTTAGACAGCAGTTGTCTATCTGCCCTATATTTCTGGTTAATACATATATACAGTTATCTAAAGTTTCTGCCACTACTCCTCTGGATGCCTTTTTATGACAAGTACATGGGAAAAGGATTTAGGAGAGAATTTATTAAGTTGATCTTGCCTTGCATATCTCACATATTATCTGTGGAACCTCACCTAGCAAAAGATGCAGGTGTAACCCTTTCACAAAGAGTCTGCTCTATGATCTCAAGCCAGTAGAGGGTAATTAAGAGATCATTTGATGATGCCTGGTGCTTCTGCAGGGTAGGGTTGTAGAAGAATTAATAAATCCCTATCTGTCTTATCCATATAGGCTCGCTCAATTTTCTCTTTTCCAGTCTGAAGAGCCTTGACCTACTTAATTCCATACACAAAATTTATTCCATATCAAGTTTTAACAGCTCATTGACCTTCACTGAATCTTTTCCAGTTTTATCACACTCTTTTTGAAGTGAGGAAACCTGGTCTTCAAGACACAGTTAAATTAAGGTTCATGGAGCATAGTAATATGGGGGTTTCCTCTCTTCCTTTCTAAACAATTCAAAATTTCAGTTTGCTTGACTGAAAATATCATTGAACTGATATTGTTGTACAACTCAATTATATTCCCAAGATTTCATACTTGAACTGTAAATGAGATCAAAATGCAGCATTTTACAGGTAAAATTATAACTTTCCTTTCTGTATTCATCACTTAACTGATTTTTATCTGCTATTTTAAGGCAACTTAATAGTTAGCTCTTGATTTTATTGCTACCAGTAATTAGATTTATCAGCAAACTGTTCTGTCACTTCTACTTCTCTAATTTGTGAACCCACACAACTCTCAGCACAGATTCCTGTAGAACCTTAGAGTAAAAGCAAAGTCCTAAAAGGCTTTGCCATATACGATTCCATAGGTTATTTTGCAGTTTCTCTGGCTGTATGGTAAATGCCACTCACCTTATCAGTACACTTTTCCAGTCTATAGACCTAATTTTCTATTTCTATCCATTTGTGTGAGTTTTATCATTGCAGATGCCTAAGAAAGACATAGTGACTTCCTGAAGGGAATTTTTGATTCTTACACTGCTGTTTCTGCTTTGAACTCCACTGATTCTTTATATCCAGCCCTCTAACTAGATTATGCAAGGCATTTATATACACAATGGGAAATGAATAACAATTCCCATAATATGGAATTAGTGCAAACATTGCTTTGGTAAGTTTCTCTAGATAACATATTAAAGGCAAAAGCTGGATATTGTATAACTGACTTCACATTAATAACTCAAATGATCTGTAAAAATTACAGACCATTTTCATCAATAGTATCAAACACATCTGTGAGAAAAGTATAAATCAAACTAAAGCAAAGACTAATCTAAAGTGTTTATTCAGATCTGAATTAAAACATTTACTTCAACTATTGATGAAGAAAATTTTAAAATGTTTACATGTTTCTTGCATTAAAGTACTTATTTTTAAATACCAACCACATTATTCTAAATGAGACAGGATTTTAATACACCGTAATTTTTAAGTCCACACATAGAAATTATTTAATAAACAAATAAGAAAAATAAATGCAAAAATTTAGTTCAGTTTAGGCAAGAACCAAAGTCTTGAGAAAAACATACTAATTGAGAGAAAATAATGCACTAAGAAGTTGCACAGTTTAGATTTATCTTGAAAATGTCTGGAAAGTATATAATGAAGAGGTGAGTTAATGATGAGAGAAAAGATATTTTTGAATAACAAGTAGAAACAGACCTGAGATGTAAAGTGAAACATAATGCCTTCCAAATATGATAAATAATTTTGGTTTTAACACTTAGTTCTATCCATTTTTACACAGAAAAATATTCTCTTTAGTCCATCTGAGTGGAACAAAATATATTGTTTATAAACTGGAAAAAGAGTAAAGAATAATTACATAATAAACATTAAACTAACAATAAATTCAGACATATATTTCAAATAACAGGAAAAAAAGGATACTGTATTTCATGTAAAGTATATAGAAGATGTTAATGATAAGGCATTATTATGGAGATAATAAGCTGTAAAAGTACTAGAAGTATACTGTGAAAATATGGGGTATGCAGAATAAACAAGACCATAAATAATTTATAGCAAAATCTGTGACTAGAAATTTGCTTGCTGTTTGTTTTGAATAAAGTCCAAATGAACAGTAACAATTTACTGCACTGAAATCTAAACACTGGGCTGAATTTTTCTGTGACAAAATTTCCTGTTGGTTTTTAAATGTGTAGAGATTATAAAGTAAGTTCTTACGGATAATATATATTAATCAGTTATATATCAAATAAATATGTTATTAATATTCAGCAGTTTCTTATTAATATTATAATTATCATTATTAATATTACCTTAAAAGAAATTTAAAAATCTCTTTAACTTACCTGTAATCTTTTTTTCTTATGAACTGTGTTTTCCAAAGGTGTCTGGATCTCAGTACCAAGGATTTCTGCAATATCTCCAAGTCCAGCATCATGACCATGTTTTGATCCTTCTTTCTTTGTAGGAATGCCAAAAATGTCTGCAATTATGTCAGTTTCTCCCTTTTCACTCTTCACAAACTCCCCGAGTTCAGCTCGTATGCCATGCTCAGCACCTTCAGCTTTTTCTGCTTCCATAACATCATCGTGGATTCCAAACTGTGTTGGATCAGGCATATCCCCTAATATTTTTGTAACTTTTATGTTTTTGGCTCCTTCAACCAGGCCACCCCCAAATACAGTGCTCCAAAGGATCTGGAATATCCCCCACACTATAGAAAAGAACATTTGGAATGTCCCTACAAATAGGATCCAGAAAAAGGAGAAAAACACTTTCACCATCTCTTTTACTGTCATCTTTTTAACTTTCCTGTATTGTTTCCTAAAATTCTTCACAGTGACCATTTTTAAAAAGTTGGCAACATTCTTCTTCACTGCCACACAGGCCACTGCAAAAGCTGAAGCAGGTTCCAGGGACTTTTCTTCTTCCTCATCATCTCCAATATCCACTACATAAGCAGGCTCTGCCTCTTCCTCCTCCTCAGGCCTCTCAGATGAATCTGTCTCAGAGATCTGGGATGCTAACTGCATTTCAAAAATTGTGTCCTCACAGAAATTCACAAAGAGTTCCATTTTTTCTTGCTCTCCACCTTCATTTACAACATCAAATATGAACTGTCTTTTAGATTCCTTCACCTGTGGCTTCTCCCACTGCATTCTACTGGATTCACTGATTTCAAAGTAAACTCTTTCTATTTTCTTGGCCCCACCCATTATTTCAATACGGCCAAGGTATGGTTCAAAGTAATTAAGAACACTTTCTGCAGGCTCAAGTAAGCTCTGAAGGCGTGGATCATTAGGCATGTGCTCTGAAAGGTTTGTTAGCAATACTACTACATTAAATCCAATGTCTTTGGCTGGTTCGTGGAATCTTTCCACAAAGTCAACATAATTAAACATGTCATTTTCATCAGCTTCTGTACAGGACAGCAGGAATTCAATCTCTGACTGTATGTATTGCTTTTGAGCCTCCATTGATTTCTGAAATTCCTTCTTGGAAATGATTCCTTTACCATCTGGATCATACTCTTTGAAAGCATCTGAATTAGTCAGATCTTTTAACTTCAGGAACATGTCAAAGAACTTCAAAATCATTTCTACATTGCTAGATGATTCTACAAGTGTGTCCACCATTTGTTTTCCAATAGTTCCATTCACAACGTTACCTAAGTAGTGTGTTATAATGGAAAGTTATTTGACAGCTACATTTTAAATGACATTTCATATTACTGCTGAAAACAGAACAAAAATGTTCTTAATTATTAGTATTTTTTCTTACAACATGCTTTTCTCTAGCAGCTTTTTATTTTGTGACCATGTATATTACAGAATAATTCTTAAATAAATAAGAAGAAAGTCTTTTTCCCAAAAAAATTGCATAAAGGCAATTAAAAATCAGCTTAGAAAGATGAACATAATAATTAGGCTTTACACTAATCATATTTGACCATAAAGAAAAGCAGGTCCAACCTTCAAGCAGTGACAAGAGCATCACTACCATATCCTTTAGTAGATCTAGCAGTTCCTTAAGCAATTCAATCTGAGCAGAATCCTAAAAAAAAGAAGAGGACTGTAAGGTTGTTTTTTAATTTGTATTTATATGGAAAACTAAATAAATTTAGAGAAAAATGGTATTAAAGATGATCAGCTAAATTTCATTCACATTATTAAGCAACATTTCACTGCCATTTTATGATGATTGCTATTGGAAGTCTAATACAACATGTAACTTACTGCAGCAGAGGTATTAACACCATAAAGTTGAGATATAATAAAGCATTAAGGAGTACCAAATTGCAGGTAAGGGACAGCAGAAAAAACCCCCAAACAACTGGTTGCTACACAGATCTGAAAATATCTGTCTCAGAAAGGATCCATCCTTTTTCACTTCACTGGCAATATTTAATGACATAATGCATTACCACTCAAAGAGGACTAGGACTGTTCAGATAAGTTGGAATAGATAAGTAGATTTGTATTTGACATTAAATACTATTCTATAAATACTATTCTATAAATACTATTCTCAAAATTCTGATATACTTCTATAGAGTGGGAAGAAATCTTCTAAGTCAGAGAATAGCAGAGACACTGAATAAGAGAGGAAACCACTCTCTGCACTCTTGTATTCAATGCTGAGCTTGAGTGTATGGATACATTAAGCAAAAACCACAGAAGAACACAGAATTCTGACACTGTGGAGTGGGACTCCACTGTGCTTGTACAGTGAAATGAACACTGCCTGTGCCCCCATGCTCACTGTCTTTGATTAATTAACTGGGTAAGTTGACCAAATGTCACGCTCCCTCCCTGTTTGGATCTTTCTCAGCTTTTCTCTTGGCCTGGTTACCTTCAGCATGGGATCCCTCCTTTTCATTGTGCTTCTGCTCTGACAGATCCTCTGGTTTAAGTAACAGGGAGGAAGGAAGCAAACTGCCACATTTGTTATCAGAAAGGTATAAGTGAGCTGTAAATGTCAAGTTTGGTTTCAGTGAAGGTAAGTGCACAGTGACAATTAATGTTGAAAATACCTGTGAAAGTTTCATTTGCATATTGGCAAACACATGAAGAAAGCCAACAACTGCATCCCACAGCCGACTATGAGCCAGACTTTGTTGATTACCTATGCAAGGGCCCTAAAAAAAATTAAGAAAAACACATTTTTTAAATTTATGTCAAATAAACCAAACGAAATAAATCAAAAAGAAGTTTCAGGCAGCCATGAAGCTACATAAGAAGGTTTTCCAAGACCTCTGGGTATCTAGTGCATAAATACCAAATTGTATCCTGTTAAATACATAGTTGTTTGCATGTTTTAGTTTTCACTTTAGACTGGTCCAGTGATTCCATGTAACTTTATCGAAATTTAAAAAAAAATAAGTGCAAAACATTTACAAATTCATGAATTAACATGATCATGCTATGTGAGCATGGAACTTCTCTGTTAGTACCTCGAGAAACACGTTCTGTTTACCTGGATATATTCTGTAAGAGAATTGAATATTTGTTTGGTGACAGCCAAAGCTTTAGAAAAGTTACGTTGTCCTGATTCATCAATGACATCCTTTCCTGAATAGTACCAGTAGAAGTCACTGATAGATTCCTAAGGAAAAAAACAATGTTACATTTTCTAGTTTTGAATTCTTTTTGCAGTATTTATTGCCTGCATTTGTATCACCACAACTTGCATCAGTAATTCAGATGAAATTTAGCATATCTTTGTCAAGCTATTTCTCATTACAATAATATTCTGTGCTCTCTTCAGAAGTGAACAATGAAATCCATTATCAAACATCTGATTTCACACAGAATTCTGAAATGCCATCTGCTTTCAAAGGAAAAAATATATGAAATAAATAAAAAGTCTTCATTTTGGGTATCCCTTTAGAGAGAATTTTCAGGTTTGGTTCCAATAAAATGTGAATCTACACAAGTGAAAGAAAGACAGATTTCTTATACTCCATTTTCATCTGTTTTTCCTCACCTGAAGACGCAAGAGGTAGTCAACAGTACTAATTATAATGTTCACTGTTGTGGTGTTGCCCATCTGTGTTCGTAAGTAATTTTGAAAATCTGAAATAAGAAGTGAGTTGTACTTGGTTAGTATATAAAGGGAAAAAAATACAACATAATTTTTCTATTTTCATGGGGAATGCCTTCTTTTTAAATATCTTGTTGGATACAGATGCTTTTGTGGTAGAAATTAAACTTTAGATCTCAATGTAAATATAACTGAAGAATTGTTATCCAGGTGACTTGGAACAGGCTTTACTAGTAATATGCTAAACACCAAAAATATATTAAGACTTAAAAAAATCAAATTGAACTCTGCAATTCAAATTGTTGTCATGCCAGTTTCCCTTCAGAAAACTTAATTCATTAGAGGAAAACATCAAAATTGGTTCTATTGCACTCTGTTTTAGGAGCAGACTCACCACACATTTTCTACAAAATTAATTCGGTTCTCTTACCATTGTTATGACCTTCACAGAGAAGTTGCAAAAATCTAAATAGATCTCGAGTAAATTCATCATGCTGCAAGACTTTTTCACCTTTAAAATATACAAATACAATGATTATGTGACAGTTGTTATTAATTGTGCAGAACACATAATCTTACAGTAACCTTTTAAACTGGAATTTTAATAAAAGAACCAGTATTTAAAAGCGTTAAAGCAATTTAAAAGAAACAGACTGATAATAATGAAAAGAAAAACTGAGACAGAAAAAGCAGAGCCAAAGTATTTAGCACTCCAATGCATCCATGGTTAAAAAAACAACACTAATTTGAAAAAAAAAAAAGGCAACAGGATATATATCTAATGAGTAAATTGTTAGTCATAACTAAAATCATGCCTTAAATATGAGTGACACTTCTTTAATAAGCATCAAACTCTTTATTCAAGCTAAACACACAACCTGCTGCAGACCATAAAGCTAAACCTAAAGATATCTGAGAAGATGCAATGAGAGATTTCTCTCTGTATTTGCAACACACTTTTGCAACAATAGTATCAAAAACTGTAAACCCAAACATACCACGCTCACGAACGATGACTGTGGATCAAAGAAAAATAACAAGAATACAAGATAAGAATATTGGAAGTTACAATATTTTTCTTAAAAATTACTGCTAAAGATATTGTAAAAAAAAAAGTACATTCAGAACCCAGAGCCTAGAATTACTTGTAACAAGTTTAAAAACAGATACCTCAAGCCACAGTAAATAACAGTTCTAGTTAAAGAAGGAAGCAGAAATAATGTTTGAAGCACTACTGGAATCAATTTCATTCTACTTACGAGTTCCTTCTTCGGTAACCATTCCCAGGCCTTCTGCTTTATTCTGTCTCTCAAATGCATTCAAGTCAAGAACACTGATATTTAAAGAAAAAACAAACAAACAAAATAAAACAGACAAACAAAATAAAATAAACCAAGCACAAACAAGAAAAAAGGATTATAGTAACCAATGGAAAATCATTTTCTTCTACAAAGTTTCTAGAGGCCTTCAACAATTATTCTTGACCCCCTATGACACGCATTGCCTCATATTTTATTTAATACTCGTATTAAATAAAGGAGCTTTGGATAAAACTAAGGGTCTCTGAAAAGAAATTCTGAAAAGAAATGAGTCTTAGGTCAGGTGTCACCACTTACTTCACTCCTGATAATGTCATTCACAGCTTCATGTACAAATGAAGATGAAAAGGATCCTGAAATATTACTCTTTATGTTGATTTAAACCTACCAACAAAAGGACACTACTGTCGTTTCTCTCTCACACTGTTTTCCCCTAAGTTGGAAACCATTACTTTTATTATATTGTTTCTGTATATATTATTCATGGTTATATCATTCAGAAGATATATGGAATTTCTGATTCTATATGCACAAGACAGAAATGTAATCAGAGGTTCCATATCTTCTATAGTGAAGACACTGATATCTGAATTTTATTTTGTTAACTTGGCATAGCTCAATACATGGAATAGCAAATCATGATTCTTCTCACCACCCAGCTGGAATATTTCATTCAAACCATCCAGTATAATTCTATCATTATCTAATTTAGTTCAGTTAAAAAGCAATGTAGTCACATATTCAATCTAGTGACACTATTAAAACTAGAAGTATTTCTTAAAGCATAATTTTTATGTTCTCTTATCATGTTCAAGTAATTTTATCAATACCTCTTTTTTCCTTCCACATTTTATCCTCTATTCATACATCTGCTCCAATTCTAATCCCAGTCTACTCCTTCAGAACACTTCTGGTTCTTTAAAAGGCTGAGAAAAGGAGGTTGTCTACTGTAAGAGTAATCAAAAACACCAGTAATTTCCCATCTTCTGTACGGGAGCCCTTTACCTTAACTTATTTGAACTGTTTTATCAAGGGAATGGACTACTACAGTCTCACTGGTCACATGCCAACTCTAACAAACTTCATACATATGTAGAAGATTCAGAAAAGACAGAGATTCTGCAACTCGTCAGAAATGTGCATGAACTGAAAGCTCAATAAAGCTCCAGTGGCCTGTATCTCCCTTAGTAGGGGCTTTTGTCCATCCTTGGAACCTACCAGATGAAAACCTTGCGGGATCTAGGGTCAGTAAAGGAGCCATTATATTTTACTTCTCTGCCTCTTCAAACTAAGCCTTCAAAGGCGTGTGCAGTGTTTTGCTTTATTTTCTCCTTTGGAAGAATACTCTAAAAGATGAAAAGTTTATACACAAAACTTTCCCACAAGAGTTCTACAACCTGTGACTCCTGTAATTTAATGCACCCACCTGCACTGAGCAATAAGCCAGCAACATGAATAAAACAGAATCTGTAATAATACAATTTATGGTTTTACCTGCAGGACTGCATCAAGCCAGAGAGGCTTTGAAAAAATCCAGCATCCTTTTTCTCCTTCAGGTAGTCTAGCATTTTCTAAATGTTGTATATTTTTGAAGGGAAAAATACAATGTTAACAATATATAAAATGAATAATAATTAGCAATTTATTAGTATTTGTAAGCAAAAATAAAATAGTAATAGTAATAGGTACCCTTATAATTAATGATATTGAAATTATACTAATTCAAAACTTCCAGAATAATTTTCTGAAATGCAAATCACTGGAAAAAACTGATATAATTGCTCTTGCACTGATATTTCTTTGTTGTTTGGCTTAAAATTAAGTACACTAATTTAAACAACAGGACACAAAAATTTTCAAAATTACTGGCCTCATTTATGCAATTCAGACTCACAATAATTAGAAAAGCATTACCTGTTGAACTATGGTGTTTCCACCATTTAGAATAGCAATACCAAGTTTCAGTGTCTCAACAACCATGGGTCCTGTGTGACCTGTCAAAACAAGGATACGCTCCTTGAAGCTTGCAGCTCTGAACTCTTCAATCAGAAGTGCAGTCTGGAGCTTTTCCTTAGTGCAGTTGTTACTGACATTTATTTTGCCTCATTAACTGCCCTATAGGAGCTGTATGTGATATGTGCATGAGAAGTATAATGACATAGCCCACCCATGTAAAGTTCAAAGATATCACAGAGCATTACCTTTGCTTGCACTAATCATCTGAAGGACCATCTCAGCAGCTCCACGATCGTGTAAGCGAGCTTGCTGATAGAGAGTCCTCTGTTTTTCCATTTCTTTCTCCTGCATTTGGGAACAAAAATGAGAACAGACTACAGATGGAAATGGATCCAGGAAAAACAGGAAGATGAGAAATCTGAAGTTTTTGAGGACCATATGCCTCCAAAATCCATGGGTTGTTTGATTCCAAAACTTCAGAACAACCCATCATTCTTTCATATGAATAACCTATTTAACCTTTCATATGAATAACCTTTCAACTCATTGTGTCCAACACACAATATGTTATGCTATTTTTGCATTTATTCTAGTGGACATATTTAAAATACTTCCACATTAGATTATGAGAAAGAAATGTTATTTAAACTCTCACCTCAAATGTCTTTTCTTTTTCTTCGTCTCCCTCCTCTTCTTCCTGACAGCTCTTTGTGTGTTAAAAACAGAAATCACAAGATCTTGCTTATTAAGAAACATAATGCCTACTTTTGCTATAGTATTTCTTCAAAAATGTCCAAGCAGTAAATAAAGGTATTTAAGAAGGTTTAAAAAACCTGTGATTGTAAATATTTCTGCTCATTCACACTAAGCAGCTGATATTCCCTAATATATGAGTATTTCAGGGTATTCATCCAACTACATACACACCCTGTAACTGCAGGCTGTATAGTCTTGTCCCATATCCCTATTTCCATGATATTTCTCTTCACAGTCAAGCTCTCATCACAAGTCAGCTGTAATCAATATGTTGCAAAAACTGACTTATCTTTGCCAGACTTCAAGTATTAACTCAAAAATAATTACCCAAAGGAAAAAGATAACTCCTGGGTTTAAACTGCTAGTGAGTTAATCATATGAAAAAAAAAAAAAAGTGCCAAGTGAAAGGAACAGGACTGCACCTAATGGAATTTGATAGAATTGTTTTAACACAGGAAATTTCCCATTATACCTGTATGTAAAACTCTGAACAGCAGTTGTTTCATTAAAAACACAGAAGTTACTTGTATCAAGCAGTCCAAGTAAGAAACAGAAAGAAAAGTTTTAAGAAGCATCTGAAATTAATGCATAGTTCACTAAATGCAGTGAAGGGTAGAGCTTAAAAGTATACACTTACTTTTGCCATCATGGCAGAATAGGCAATATATAGAGGATCATGTTCTAGATTGCTGTGAAGAATAAAAAAATTTTCTAAATTATTTTATGATATAGTAATATAAAGATGTCATATGCCTATCTTTTTTATTAAAGGGTATTTTATTAAAGTAGTCTACTTGAAAAGCTATTACACTTAAAAATTGCATCATGAATGACTTCTCTTATCTAGATCCAAGTCTCTAAGTCTTTACTCAAACAATTCAAAGGTATGTTTGTGCACTCAGTTTAGTCATGTTGGGTCATCATTGGCTGTTGAAAGTGTAGAAAAGTAACATTAGAATAATTGTAACTTTCAGATGGCAAGACTTTATTAGTCATACAGTTCTTCTGCATATGAAGCACTGGAGTACTCATAAAAATCTAATTCTAATCTTTCTAATCAACAATCTAAAGCCAAAACAGAAACTGACAATGAGTTAAACATCAAGAAAACCTTTTCTGATTTACTGAGTGAAATGTCATGAATACCAAACCCAAGAACACATATCCATTACCAGGAGAGACCAGGGCAAGGTACTCTGATTAAACCTGCAATTCCTGGAGAATTTGTGTTTCTATGAGAAGTCATGCTCAACCATTTCTGCATTAGGTGTTTACGAAGCTTTTAAAAAGTCAAAAATATTTATCGCAATGTATAGGCTATACTGAATTTGAATACATGAGAACTCTAACGAAATGGAGAGGGAAAAAGATATTCACCATGTACAATAATGAACTACACTTGTGTTAAATCACTTAGGTAAGGTTACTAAAGATTCAGTGACTGTGCTTTTACTAATGGGCTTTTTCACACTGTTCTTTACCTTCTCTCTGTAAGAGCACTGCGACTAAAATAGAGGATAATCTGATGAAGTGGATCAGGCTGGTTTTTCTCAGTCTCTTCTTCTTCCTCTTCATCTTTTTTTGGAGATGTCTGTCTCAAGATTTAGAATATAAAAGTTAAGCTTCCTAAGTAAGAACAAAATTCAGTAACTAAGCTTAGGAAAGGATTTCAGTAATTTTATTCTATCCTATTTGTATTAACTGCCTGTATTAATCTTATTCAGGAGTTTACAGCCTAAACTGCAACATTCTGTGCCTGTATGACTCAGAAGAAATAAGAGTATATAATTTTTATTCATGTTTTTTATATCTTTAGAAGTTTCTTATTGGCAAGGTATTGAGAATAAGAAAGGGAAAATCTTGGGTAAGCCTTATTCAAGAAAAATCATGCATCTCCAGTTGACCCAAATTGAAAGGAAGTTCTAGCTCAATTATTTCATAGTAGAGTACTGGAATAATTTTAATAACATCATCAGATACTTCCTATTCAGACTAGTGTTAGCTACAATATTTTCATATATCATTTCTAAGTAACCTTTGTTCAATTAATGCTCATTATCGTAAGCTTCAAACACTTTTTGGCAGTTAAAATATAACATAGTCAGAACTCACCAAAGATCAGATTATTGCCCTTACCTTACTTTTATTATCACGCCTTTGTATTTTTCTAGTTATTGTAGATTTATTTTAATTACAGTAATAATTGTAATTACAAAAGTTCAATATACTTCTCTAGGAAATCTGAAAGAATTGCAGGCACTGCTTTAATTAATGGCCTCATTCTTTCCTTTAGCAAGAAGCAACAAAGTCAAACAAAGCCTGACCATGTAATTGTCAGGAGCATGTGAAGAATGTCCCTACCCACTGCAGAGGGGTTGGAACTAGGTGATCTCTATGGTCCCTTCCAACCCAAACCATTCTTTGTCTCTATTATATCAGGTATAATGGGTTTTAAAAAGCATAACATGACTGTCGGATGGCAGTTAACACTGAAGCACTTCCTGATGCATCTGTGTGTGATCCATGAAGCTATGTGTTAGCTTTCATGGTGTTTAGAGACTGTGGAGATAAACTCCCTGGAGGTATTTTTCACAAGCTAACTACATAGAGGGAAGAGAAAGAGCAGTAGGCATTCTGAAGTTTACCAATCACTCTTATCAAGTACATAGGTAAACTACATTTTTGCTGAATATGGCTGCATATATTTACTTCTCCTTATGATGCATCCAAAAGGAAAACAGCAAATAATTTTGCTGTTTGTACCAAAGCTGAAAATGTTAAAATTAATTATGCATTAAAAAATTTTGCAAGGGAAAAGGATCAATAATGTCAAGCTTTAAAAAACACCAGTAAATAACACATACAAACATAGGAATTACCATAATGACAAAAATAGTCTGACTGTTCATCTAATCCATTTCTCTTCCCAAGAATGAGTATCAATCACACAGCTTGTCTGAAGGCATAAATCACCTTAATGCACTTCAGTGCGCATCACAGGACAAAAGCCTTTTTGACCACAGCAGAAAATTACCTTATGCTCTGAACATAAGGATTAATATTTTATAAGCTTATGCATACAGTACACAAAATTTAAATATAATTTATAATAGATACATAGAATACACACTGAAGTGGGCATTGAAATATATGCCCAATTATGTCAGTACTTACAGCCAAATCCTGAACTAGTTTCTCCTCAAATGAATATTCCTCTGTTTCTATCCAAAAGTTCTGATAGCCATTGAGGAAGAGGTTAATAGAACGGTGCCTGGGGGGGTTGTGAAAGTGAGATCAAGAGGGGTAACGGAACAGAGTATAACAGCTCAGATGGTTAATGGTTAGTAAGGATACACATTTGTACAATTCTGATCCTCTGATTGGTCAGTGAAACAAAATGCAAAACACAACTAACATTCAGTGACAAATCTGCAGGTGTTTTGAACATTCTTACTGTTTTTATACACATATATACACATTACTTTTTTTTTTTATTTTGAAGGCTAAGAGAGGCCTAAAATACATTGCATGAAACTGCAGGACTGATACCTTAATGCAAGCATGAGAAAAACACAAACTTGAACAGACTGAGAATGAGTGAATGAGGTTTACATCTACAAGGTGTAAATCTAAATTACCAGATTTAGGACATCAAGACAGAAGACACTGGCCATCAACACCAAGATAATTATCAAGTGCTTTCCAGCATAGCATCTACAATCACTGCCTTCTTCCACAGAAAGAAGCCTAACCTCAGCTTCTTGTCTTCTGGTTCCAAATCAGGGCAGTACTAGCATGTCCTCAAAGAAGTTGCATTAGAAATATACAAAACTTGCTCTATAAAATGACCAATTTTTTGAAAACTCTAAGTCATATTAATTGCTACTGTATACTCTGCATTTCTTTACCTTTCCACAGAAAATACAGCTCATGGCAATAAGACCACATATAATAATGGCAAAATAATTCCATCTTTACATTATTTTGGAGGAATATATTTTCCTGAGCTGCACTACATGAGGTTAGAAAGGCTGTTCCATGCAGCTTTTTTATTTACTTTTTATCCTTTGCCACTAAAAAAAGCTATAAAAATGCACTGCATATACACCTTTAAACACCTTTTAAATACACTATGGACACGAATCCATATTTTATAATGGAATCGCTATTGAGTCAACACTTCAGGCTCACTTGCTGACACTGGTGCTGTTTTATTATCAAAAACTGACCAATCAGAATCCCCTCTGAAAATTGTACAAATTCATGTTTTTATGATAATATCAAATCATGGCTGGGAAGGAAGAAGTGAGCGCATAAGCAAGAGGCTCTCCACAAGTTACATTACCGTTAACTTGAGTATAAGCCTGTCATACTGAGTTTTTTCATGTACTTTTTCCAGCCAAACACGTTGAAAGGTGCTCAGGAAGAAATTGCTAATTTTGTGTCTGAAGAAAAGCATATAGGTTTTCATTGAAGAAAGGCACAAGTTAAATTCAATAAAGTAGTCAGAAAGAATGTATTCGTAAACCGTGTTTGAAAAACTGCCATGTACAACTTTGCTGTATCTATGTGCATATACAGATGACAGACAATAAGACAAAGTTTTCTCAAATTAATTTCCTTAAAACATCAAACATAAGCAGACACATCTTAGAGAGAACACTTATCACATAAGACACTTTTTCAAAGCCATGTACATTCAAGAAACAGAGAACATGAATTAGTACTTCCGAACTTAACTGATGTTTAATTCTGTGAAAAATACGTTTTTTTATTAAAAAAAGCTATTTGTATTGTATCTACAGGCACTTTCCATCAAAGGGAGTTCTTGGAATATGTATGGTAGAAATAAAAGTAATTTATCTGTGATTTAACAAATTCCTTCAAATCAATAATGTACACTTCTGAAATATCTTACTGAAATTCCTAAAAACTGATAGATATTAGACTGAGTTTTGCAGAAAATTACCTTAAGCTCTGAGATTAAAATTAAACTATACTGAAAGCCACCTAAATGTCTGGAAAAATTTCAAAAGAATAAGCTTATTATTTACTGAAGATCTATCTTTTCTAGAATAAATGAAAGGTTACTACCATAATATTTGTTTACTGCCCTTTAAATTAATTGATTCTAGCATATAAGTTAGAACTAGCACTCCCAATGCTAGTGGAGAGTGTTGCAAATACAAAGCTGCAGCTGAAATGAGGAAATAGACAAGATAGAGTGCTGCACTTTAAACTCTGAATCAAAGAGATTTAAATAACTTCTAGAATAAATCATACCCTACTTGAAATAATCTCCCTAGGGTTCAGTCATGTCTGAGCAACACTGTCAATTTAGATGATGGAGATTGTTATAATAGCATGATAGCCTTATTTTCCTGTCAGAATCCTGTGATTTATCTAGGGGGAAAAAAGTGTCTATAAGCTAGTGAACTTTAAAACTTTGGTTTGCACCTATCAATTGAGCAATATACCTAGAAGTTTGTTCATGGCAGCAGGGTCAGAATAGATGACTTTTGAAGGTGCATTCCAACCCAAACTGTTGACATTGACCCAAACTTCAGGATTTTAAGTTCAAACTGTGTTTTCAGTCTTGCCTCTTTTGAAGTGCAGAGAGCACAATTAATTGACAAAAACAGTTTTATGAGAGTCGATTTTTAGCAACTACAAAATGAAATAGCTGGGTTGATTTGCCTCATATTCATATTCAAATTAGGAGTAAACTGCTCCACAAAATTTGTAAAGTTTCAGAAGAAAAAGTTGAGATAAGTCTGAAACAAAAAAAAAAAAAAAAAAAAAAAAAAAAAAAAAAAAAAAAAAATTAAAAAACTACAGATAATGTAACTGTTCCATTCCAATATGGAAAATAAAAAAGTCAAGAATTTATAGATTCATAACCCACTTTGCCTCTTGGCAAGTGTTCCACCAGCCTCAAATATAAAAAAAGTGGGTGCTCTGTAAGACAAAAAAGGATGAGCCCTTTTAACATTTGGCTGCTCATACATTTATTCTAAATATTTTAATTTACACAGCAGAATATGGTCGTACGAAAAAAAACTTGTTCACAAAAAGGTTGTACTGAAATGCTATTTCCTCATACCACTTCCTCCTGTTTGCCAAGCACTTCTTGAAGATGAAAGGGTTGCTACTGGCAGGTTTGTTATGCTGTATTTAATCCTTTCCATTTCTCTGGTTCTTTCAAGAGGGCCTGGTGGTAGCATGAGAACTTGGAGAAGTTACTACAGTATAGTAACTATAGTACTATACTCATGGTTACTATGAGTACTAGAATTACTCATTTTTGTAAAGGAAGGTTGTGTGCTTTTTATGGTATAAACTGGCTTTTTATATGTCCCCTATAAACCTAATATTCCTCCAGTGTGTAGTGGCACAGCTACAGATCTTTATCTGAAGACCTTTCCACCAAGTGTGTAAATTGGCTTTAATAAAGGCCTTTAAAAATCCAACACATCTCTTCAGTTAAATACTTTGCCAAAAGTCTTTGAATAATAACATTAAACACAAAAAGTGAAACATTGCAGATAGTGAGAAGCAAACCTCATTAAAGATGTGCTTAACCTCTATCTGACTAAAACTCAGATTTTCTGAGAAGAGTGAAGGAAGTTACTCCAGTGCTATATGATCTTAATATTCTGCTTAAAGCAGTAGATGGATCCAGGCACAGGATGCATTTTATCTTGGACTTTGTGGTGTCTACATTCAACTGGAACAAGAAGCAGAGCAACAAAGAAGACGAAAATATCATTCTGCAGTGCTCTCTGCACTGCTCTGCCCCAATATTTTCTTTAATTCATATAACTTTATGATGTTGTGTCTTAAGATTGGCCCAGACAAGCTAGAGCATGAAGTGTTAATGCAAGAGGAGAAAGTGAGCCATACAGAATTTAAAATTAAAAAATAAAAAAGAGAACAAAATAATAAAACCACAGAAGACTAAAGAGTAAAAAGAGCAACCAACCAGAGACAAAAAATGGACAGAAAGAGCAGCATCTTAACGATTTTCACAGATAAGTTGAGAAACTATACAGAATAACTGACAAAAATGAAGCATGTAATTCCTATGGTGTTTTCCCACTCAGATTATTTGTCATGAGATGACTATTTTGCTACTGTGAGGAATTAGCTTATGACTAATTGATTCTTGTCTCTTAGAATTACAAACACCTAACAATCAACAAACACACAAGCAGTATTTGCACTCAGTAAACAATGCAAACATAAGTTATGAAGAAATAAACCTTTCAGCCTCTTACCTTGGCAGGTTGTATAATGGTGCCATTCTGAAACATGCAACAACAGCCCTTTTGCGTTGTTTTGACAAGAGTTTGTGCCAAACAGCTTTTTTTGATCTCAGTGGTTGTTCAACCTATGGGAAAATATCTTCTAGTATAGGCAATGGAAGATTTTCACCTTTCATCCAAAATTTTCTATTCAGCTAGTGGTTAGCTAGTTAGCAAAGTAGAAAATACTACCAATGCTCTGCATCATCTGAAAAAAATGTTCCTTAGGGGCTTGGTTTTTTATTAATAAGAAAAAAATCCTGGGGACCTTCTATACAGAAATCTCTCAGCTTATTCCAACAAGGTCAAGATGCTAGAACACCTCATGTGTGGGACTACTTGGTAAATTTCAAAAATTGTTATTTTGTCTGTTTATAACAACGTGTATTCAGTTGGTCATCTGAATGTATTTCTGTGCTGTACCATTTGTGAATGAAAAGGATTAACTTTATATAAGAAGAGTACAAAAGCCTCTCTATATTTAAATTTCATCATTTGAATGAACAGGAAAGCAACTCAAAAGTTGCTACAGCATCCCACGATGCAGAATTAGGAGACAGGTTAAACTCTATATTAAAAAATAAGTGCACAAGCAAACACCTCTTCGTAAAATCATGTGGTTTTCAGCTACTGCATGGAGATGATTTCTGTAATATACTTCTTGTGATTGGTAATGCAGTTCTGCAGAAATATATCCTGAGTTTTCCCTGCAGCTTAATGGAGGCACTTCTACAGATTACATTGAAAACTTTGCATATACACATCTGAATGTGCATGGGTACACACATGTACAAAAGTGCAACGTTTATTTGTACCTGAAATAACCTCCGCAAGGAAAAAACTCAGTTTTTAAAAAAAATTAACACAGTATAGGCATTTGGCTTTTTACCTGCTCCAGATGATACAGAGCAGCTGATATCCTCTGCACACGTTCCACATTTTTCTCAGGGTCAGTAGGTCCATCACTCTTTAAAATGTCTTTGTACAGATTTAGCTGCCATTTCACAGCTGGATCATCAGACTGAAACCCAACATATTTCATTTGTAAGCTGCTGAATGAAGGCACTGAATTTGACCAACACCACTTCTACTCCCGTAGCATAATAAGGAAGTTTATAAATGCTCCCATTTTCTGTCCCCTTTCAGAACAAATTAACATCTGCTCAAAAAAAAATGGCATTGATTCTACATATTATGGTCAATTGAACTCAATTCTTAAGCAAAGTTCTGTATTTTTATTTTATGAAGCCAAACCTTGCAACTTATTTATTCCGTTTAACTCCATTAAAAATAAGGAGGCAGATTTAGTACTGGGATTGAGTTTAATTTGCAGAGCCTTTGTATTGAGAGTATAAAGCTGTGTTTTGGAGTCTGGAAAAGACTGCTGGAATTTCAGTAGATGAAGAATTACAGCCAAAGATTTTGGGTTTTGTTTTTGGTTGGTTTTTTTTTTCTTTGTAAAACATAAGAAGGAAAACCATATTAAATTACTTCTTGTGTCATTTAAATGTATGCAAGCACAAATTTACAGCAAATAGACAGTCAACTTCCATGACAGATAAAGAAGTTACTTTTATTGTGTTTGAACACTGTAGGCAATGATCTAAATTATTTTTGATTTACAGATTGATATGGAGGACCCCATATTGGTATTACCTTTGACAGTGTATTCAGCATATGAATTGTAGGAATATAAACATACTTGTAAAACTCACAAGTGCTAAGATGACACAAGCTTTTCATATTTTATTTTAGTCACTTTAAAATGTATATAGTCTTAGAAATACCTAATTTAATTATTAGTGAAAGCTAAATTCAGGAAGAAAAGCTCAAGTTGTAGAGTTTCAATTTTATTTTTTCTTGGATCAAGTTGATTCTAAGTAATTAGAGCTTTAAGATTACCAGAATCTCAATTCTTCACACTTGTCCCATTCTACAAATCTTCTGGGAACTTGAATATACAAAAAAAGGCTACAAACAAGCAATTTATTGCAATGAAAAATCATGAAGAATAATGTTAAAATGAAAACCTATCTAATAGCTTTTTGGATTATCTTTTTCAATGTATCCCAATAAAAAGAAACAGTTACACCTTCTGTGTTTTAAAAGTGCACATCAGCATCGATATGAGATTTTTTTATATTACCTTCTCCTGCAAGTGTAAGTTGTTGCGTAAGTGTTCTTTGACTTCCTCATCTGTGTCCCTCTATAAAAAGGTAGAAGAGTATTTTTCAATGCAGATTATCAAGAACTTTTACAACATAAAACAGCATATTTCATTATTAAAATTTAACCTCTTCTGCTTTCAAAGTGTGTAAGATACCAGAAGGAGCACAGGCTTTCTTTGATCATAAAACAAGGGTTAAACTTTTCAGGGAATTAAAGCTAATGGATTGTAGTTCGGTATTTGGTGCAAAAGAACAAGAATATATAAAACCGCACATGGTACACAAATGGAAAATAACACAGAAAGTGTGGCAGCTGTATATACACATTTTTTAAAGAAAGCACAATAATTAGCAGGTTTAATTGCTTACAGTGCATACAGGTATTTAATAATATTGACTACTTAGATATCTATGCTTCAAAATTCAGTTTAGAAAGTTCTGCTTATTTTGCATTAAGAACTATTAAAAGCACACACTTACATGGCTATATCTAGTCTTAGCCAAAGAGATGAGTTCTTGGTCTCCAGGAGTGCACATATTCAAACCAATCGGAAGCATCTTTTTAAGTGCAGCCACAATCAAGGACGTTTGTATGGAGTACAAATCCCCTCTACGTTTTGATTTCTTCCTCTCTTGATCTTGTCCTCCAGACTATAAGTTTAAAAAAAAGGGGAGGGTGTGGAAGAAAAGGAAAAAAAAGAAAAATTACTTTAGTTCTCTGATCACACACTTGTCCAACAAGCTCTTCCCCTAGTGGCCCAAGGAAACTATGTTCCTGAATGTAGTACAAATAATTAAAAATGCTGCACTAGAGGAAGGGTTTACAGTCTTGGGCAGGAAATGTCAAGGAATACTTTTGGTGTGCACCAGTGCAGAAAATGCAGTAACAGTAACATTGTAATAAGAGCTGCACATTTTTGCTTGCCTTCATACATAGGATTTTGACAATACTTTCTGGCTCTTACCTTTCAAATAAGAAACAACCCTAAAATTAAAAGCTGAATCATTCTCATGGAACACTATTATTTTTCTAATGTTACAGAGACAAATTCAGGATGTTTACATTTTTGTAAGAGATTTATAGAAAGATAGTTATCCAGGGTCTGAATGAATGAATATTGCCTGACCTGTCTCATCTGATAAACAGTATTAATTAAAAGGCTTTGATTCAATGTAATAAAATGCCAATGAATTAGTGCCTCTGGGAAAGTATTGCCCTTTGGCTTTAGATAATAGTAAATTTGGGACAAAAAAATTAAAATTTGGTATCTTTGGATATCATTATTCCCAGGAAAAGAAAAACAAAAGAGACAGAAGTAAACAGCACAACAGAATAACATCTGCCCTATCTTCTTATGACAGACACTATACAACATATTTCACACCCAACTTTTCCTTTATGAGACAGAGAACCAAAATCTTTCAAACAGACCCATGTATTTAAAGAACACACAGTAAACAGCAACAACATCAAACAGCCCAGTTCTGAATTCTGTACCTGGATTAAACTCCTACTATACTCAAGGGGAGTTTAAGATAAGATTTCAGGACTAGGCCTCCAGGCTTGTACAACACTACAAAATAACAAATGCTTTCATTTAACCCTCCACATCCTTTTCCTTCTGTCAATTAGGATTTACAAACTACTGTTCTTATAACACATTGTGTAGTTCCACATAAGGACACAGCAGAATCCATTGCTATTCATTATTTCCCAATTAATGCCTCACTATTATCACAGTAATCACTGGAAGAAAAAAAGCAGCCTTACATATTCTATTTGGTGGTAAATTTTGGCAAATTCTGTCTTCTGGACGGTGAATCTCTATGTACATAAGTCGTGGTAAGTCTTTTGCCAGTGTGAGGGAACACGCAATGGATGAGGCTTCCTTTCTTAAGGAACTAACAATTGCAGGAGAGTACTTTGCCTCAAAGCTTTGCTTTTCAAAGTGCCTTAGAGACAGTGATGCAATGGCTTTAATAATGACACCATTTGTACTCTACATTGACAGAAGACAAACAAATCCCACAATGTATCACTGTAATCCAGTGGCGTCACTATGCATCTTAAATAAAGAATAACAAAATATGAAAGATATATACTTTTAAAAGAAAGAAAAGCAAAAGGAGAGATACTGGTTTCTGCATCTTTTATTCCAGTGAACATTTTGCCATCCAATTTTCCTTATGTTCATCTGAAATTAATAAGATTGGTGAACCTTAAAAGTGAGAATTTTCAGAGCATGAAAAGATTCATTCTGCCTTTGCCATAAATTCTGTTGTCTGTAAATTCACTACTTCACCTGGTAAATGTATAAGTAGAGTCACAGACTAAAACCTAAATGACAATGGATTTTTTTCTCTTTCAGTTCTAGTATGCACCTATGCACACACAATACCTGCATTACGTATGTAAAAAGCATTAAATCTGATATATTTTGCCTAAATAATTAGCTGTACTAAAAGGACCTCAACAGGAGGAATGATATAATTTGGTTGCCTAAAAGCATGTCTTACATGTCTGAGGATTTAAACACATAAATTGATTATTTCTGGAAAAAAAAATCAATTACAGATTCTGTAGTAGATTAATAATATCTAAATGCACAATGAAAAGGAAGAAACAATTTATTTACATTAAATCAGCTAAAACTGTTTAAGATTATGGAGTTATTATTTTTTGTATTTCAATCACTCTTTGAGATAACTATGAGGGCAGCTATTTAATCCTACTCTGTATTCCTGGAGAAGTTTTACAATAGCAAAGCATGACATCTGGTTAGTAGTTTAACAGAGCTTCTCTTTTTAACTCATGGCTCAGGTTTAATTGATTAAAAGCTCTTCACAGCACCATGTGTACTTCTCAGCACACAGGGTGAAGGAAAAGATGAGACGGTTTATGCTCCATTTTGCTGCTTATTCTGCCTCACCAATGAAGAATCTCCATAGGTCATAAAGTACTCATCGACATTAGAAGTTCATATTAAAAAAAAATATGAATGATGCAAAGGAAAATGACTTCTAGTTCACTGGAGGAAAAGAAATCTTCAAATACATTAAATACATACAAGAAATAAGGGTTATTAAAAATCTTTGTCACACCTCACACCTTTAGTAAAGACCATTTTACTTTTGGAAAAAGGATTTGAACTATATATTTTATTTAACCTTATTGGATTCAATACGATTTTCTACATATGGGGTAGAGGTTACAGCACATTTCTCCCAAATATTCTTCTTGAATATCGTTAGCCAAATGCATCTTTCTAATGACTCTACTTAGACATTTCTTTTAAAATGTCTACTTTACTATTTTAGCAAAAAAGTAGAATGCAGAAGGATAGCAGAGGCAGAATGTACATCTAAAATAGTTACAAAAGGTAGCTTTAGTACATTTTCTCATTAAGCAATATTTAGGAGTGCCAAAGGGAATTTCATCTACTCTGGTCAAAGACTGCCACTTCAGCTGGAACAAAATTTATAGTAGGTGGAACCTGGTGCTTCACTTTGTGACGCCACTGCCATGATCAATGGAAAGAGTGCTTGGAGCCTGATCATCTCTAAATCTAAAACAAAGACACATCATGCACTTTGACCTGTACCTTTACTTGCATGGCCTGTATGAAAAAAAAATAAAGGGAAAAAAGCAAACATAAGTAAAAGAGATGAAAGGATGATAATTTTACAAGTTACTTATAAACTTACTCAGCTTTATGAAGACAGTAAAATATAATAAGCTCATAGCTAAAACAATAGATTGTAAATGCATAACCAAATGAGATCTTAGTGAAATCATCTTACTCTTTATTGAATGATTGAACTCTGAATTTCTGTTGCTGTTCTACCACACACTTCCATTTATTGCTTGCACATATAAGGACATCCAGTAAGTTAACCTATCAATACACTGATTACTGCATCTTTTACTGATTTTGTTAAAAGGAGGAAGGTGTCTGGAACTCTGGATAATCCAGGAATGAAAAATATTCACATTTTCACAAAAATAGCTCTTTCTGTCTCTTTTCCCCACCAAAATATGTTTGAGAAAAAACTATGTTTAGAAATCAAAATATCATTGGCAAGGTGTAGCACTTAATTTACAGATCTATTTTCCCATTGCATAGCTTATTACTCTTTAGAAGACAGCCTGAGAAAAAAACTTTAGCTTGCATCTCTCAGCAGTACCCATTTTGAGAATATTTAAACTTAGCTATGACTCTCATACATACAGAAGATTTTTTCCCATTTATTGTATTAATACCAGAAGTCCACTTAAATAAACATGTATTCCATACTCAAAATTATATTTTAATTGTGTCAGGAATGTTAAGAAAATAACAACAAACTATTTATTTATGGCAAAATAAAATCAACCAGACATAGGAAAATACTATAGAAAACTGTTGGTTAAAAATAAGCAGAAAAAAACCCACACACAAGGCCTCACTTCTGTCATTCCTAATAGTAATTTCATTTTCTTGTGATACCTGAATAAGTTTCAAAATGTTGATGTCAATCTATTATTAAAATATTTTATAGCCTACTTGATTTATATCATATAGTAAGAAAAACAGGTACAAGTCAAGAAAAGCAAAAGAATAATATTCAAATGAAGTGTTAGAATCTTAGCATCTTAGAATCTTTAATGTCTTAGACAAATAACAAATTTTAATTTAAAATTTCAGTTGTGTGAAATATGTAGATGCTGCTATAGACATGGCTCAGCAGGTGTATAAAGGTTTATGTATACACTGAAGGCAAGGAAAGCCAAGGTGTTAATTCTATTTAATTTATTGTAGCTGACCATAAAAATAATCCACTCCTTATTTACCTCAGTATAACCAAAGGAAATGTATTCTATACAATTGAAATACTATCAAAGTAGAGATCTAAAATTCCTGCAGAAAATACTAACATGAAATCCTCTATTGTAAATCTGCTAACAATATGTACTACATATGGCACAGATGGGCACAAAAAACATGGTGTTTCATATTACAAACTTGCATTTTTTGACTGCCTCTAACTTCAATAATAGGTCTACTCAAACATTCTAAAAAAAAAAAGATTAAAAAATTGATGAGGGAAAATCAAAACTTCAGTAGGATATGCAAATGTTTAGCAGCTGAGGATGTGTATCCAAGACACTCAATCATTTAGATTCCAAAACTGACACAGAAAAATTGCCCACATACATATTACACAATTATTATGTACATGTGAACGTATACATTTACTCTTCTATTCCAATTAACTGAAAAACATAATAGGACATCATTTTCTCTTAACCAGAAGACTATTTTATCAAGGAGCCTATAAAATGGTCTAAAATAACAAACTAGTGGAATTGAATGTGTTTAAATTCTCTATTTCAAAATTTTTATCACAAATCTGCTATTTCAATGTGATCTAAGTTACCAGTCTCTCTCAGGCTGAAAGTTCTCTAACTTACCATTCCCCTCCGACCATTCTGCTGCCATATTTTTAGAAAAGAAAAATTAAATTCCCAACTGTTAATACATTTATTTGAAAAAACTATTAACAAAGTTAATATGGTATAATAAAAATACAATGGGTGATTAATTAATTTCTTGATTGTAATGATGAATCATCTGTCAATATGGCTACTAGCTACCAATAAATAACATAATGCTACTCCTTCCTCCTCTGCTTGTTTTTTTTTTTTCTTCCAAATAGCATGTAAGGATATAGAACCTTCTGTACATGATATACTACACCTTACACTCTGATAGCATTCCAGTGTTCTGCATCAAGAAAAACACTGGGTCTCTGTTACCTAAGGCAGTCTGAGATCAGCCTTACAGCTTTAGGAGACCCCAAAATGTTCTGCCTTGGGCCCACTGTCAAGAGCCAATGTTCACATTCAGTTTTCTATACTTTCTCATGTTTGATAAGTATTGGATAAGATTTCTTCCACTAGAAATAATATTAATAAAGAGGAATAAGTGATAGAGAGGAAAGGGCTAATTATTCTGTTAACATGCTATTTTTTGAGATAAATGTTATTATTACAGCAAGAAATTATAAAAAAATGTTCCCTAATGTAGTGTTTTCTTCTGATCAATGTCTGACGATAGAAATAAATACCAAACCTGCAAGAAAACCTGAAATTCAGTTAGAGAATTTCTTGTTTCTTTTTAACCTATGCAGACTAAAAAAAACACAAAAAACACCCCCCCACCCCCAAATCAGATGTATATCTATCATTTATTGGATGTGCTGGGTTTAGACCACTTACATTTTACATTATGAAATATGAGCAATTTCCTGCTTAGAAAGGATATATAGAAAACCAACACAACCCTTCTAAAACACACTTCATATATTTCATCATGGTATTTTAGTCATCATTTAACAAATACCTAAATTATCAGCTGTTCTGCAATCATGTTACAGTACCACATTAATAAAATATTCACTCATGAGGAATACAGTATTTTCTTTCTTCCTTTATTAGCAATAACCTTGCACAGTGTCCTGGAACACCATCAGTTGGCATTAATGCTTACAAAAAATTATATGCATACAAAAACCCCTAGAATCTCTCTGTACTTTATACCCATCGGAATAAAATGTATTTACATATGCCTCTACATCTCTGTTGCAAATATATTCATACAATTATTCATACATAGTGTATCGGTGTACTTAAATATACAAAACAGGCATCTGAAAATATAATCTCAAAATCAGATTTGGGTAACAGAGATTGTTGATGTTACATTCCTGTGATTTTTATGAAAATAAGAGCAGTATGAGACCTATCTATTCTTTATTTTGTAGAGACTTGTCTTTTACTCCTGCCATGCCAGACTGACAACAATATGACACTAACACTTCATATTATCCTGTTCTCAGTACTTCAGTGGGACACAATTTAAATATACTGTTTCTAATCAACTATGTCTAAAAAAGAAATTATGCCTGTTTTTTGTCTCTTCAGGCCAGTTGTAATGTGTAACTGTTAAAATACACATAATAAATGTTCGTGCAATGATTGCCATATGATGAAAGTATAGAGCTACATATTATACTCTGTTATATTGTGCAATTGATCCTCAAATAGCCTGGATGTGCCCACTCTTTATCTTGTTAAAAGGGATGATACAGACATACCAATTCTATCAAACAATCTTGATAAGCTGCATCTTGACAATAAAAAAAACAGGTTCTAAATTTCCTTATCTCTGAATACAGAATTCTTTATAAAGTTGGACTTGTTTTTAAGTGCTGGTCATGAAATAATGACCAGCAGTTAATATGCTATTTTTGCTTGTAAAAATGCCAGTATCAGAGTTTGGATTAATCAGGTTTCAAAAATTAGAAAAAAACAAACAAAAATTAAAACAAAAACAAAACAAAACCAAAACACAACCCCCAAAAAACAACAACAAAAAAACACCTTTAAAAAACAATTTTAAAACACATTTTAAGGGTAGTTAAGATATGTAATGGCACATTATAACTGCTTCTCTCTTGTTTGAAATTGGACTTGCAGTAGCTAGGTTATAGGTAACCAACGTACAGTGAAATGCAAAACTTTAAATGCTTCTTCTCTGCTACACCTTCAGAATAGGATTACTCCAAACTCATTATAAATATGAATATAAGAAATGGTTTTTTCACTATATTTACCAACACTAATTTGGAATTGGACTTAATCTGGCTTTAGCTGAGTAAGTCAATTTCCTCAGCTAATGTCAGAGCAGCCTTTGACAATTACCTTGACAATTTCTCGATTATACAGGTAACAAATGTACTTTGAAGCCATCATATCAACGTCTTGTCATATTGAAAGTAGCAAAAAGGAAATGAATGTGTTAATTGGTAAGAAACAAGAAAAATGGTGCTCATGTAGCACACTATTTATATAAATAAAGAGATATATGCAAAGACAGCAGTGCTTCATCAGAGTTGACAGAACAATACAGACTGACATTCACATGAAAATTATGAGGCAATGTTTCTTCACTTGCTTTTATAAAAATAGTCTACCTTTTTTTCCCTGAATGTTCAATAACCCATATTTTATAATACAGCCCCTATTTTCTTATATGAACAACTTTTTTCAAATTAAGACTTTTATTTTAATCTTGTGTCTTTGAGTATTTGCAGACATTTAGTAAATAACTCTAAGGTACATAGATTATATTTTGCATATTAGTTGTAACATCTGTCATCAAGGAGCAAAACTATTTTTCTTTTCTTCTAAAAGCAGAGCAGCTGCAATCTGAGTAGGTTTTCAGAGCCTTCTTTAAATATTTTAAATGCATAGTGTAGATTTACCTGAACCACAATTTTCTATTAACTTACTTTAGACATCTTGCTCTTGGTGTCTCCTGTTAAGAATGCCAAATTGTTGATTTCATTCTGAATCACAAAATTTTGTTCTTCTCTTTTAAAATTCTGAAGAAAAAAAAATCACCAGAAGTTTAACTCATCTGCATGTACCACATTTATATTTAAAGATAGAATGAAATGAAAGCAAAGTGTACATTTTATCTTACATGTGATTTACACCACAGGATGAAAACTTCAGCAACCATTCTAAAGAGTTCATCAGAATCCACATCTGGTTTCTTTAACCAATTAGCTCTAGTCACAAAAATAAGAGAAATTTAAAATAAGATACTTTTTAAAAGACAGTTTAACATAATGATCTCTATTATAATATATCAGGTAAGCTTTTTCTAGTTAATCTAGGAATTGGCATCTGAGCAAAAGGTGTAATTCAAGGTACAGCATTCTTTAAGAATCTTAAATTATTCAGGATTAAGATTTAAGAATCTTAAAACCCTCAGGATCTGATTCTCTCCCTTACATTAAGTGAACTGTGTTCTTCCTGATTGTCTGACCACAGATTCCAGTAAATATAGTATAATTATTAGGTTTTGTTACCTGTTGTTGTCTACATAGCGTATCAACATTGGATAGAAGGCATAAAGGTCTCTGCAAAGTACAGCAAACTCGTCCAGAATGAGAAGCTCAGCTTCTTGGGTGTCATTTTTATTGTCCGCTTTCAGTTGCTCCTCTTCCATTACTATCTTCATAGCTTTCTTCTTCAATTTATCCAGTGTTGGAATAAAGTGAGACCTGAGAAGATCAGGTCTGGCTTTGCTGATGATGGGTTGAGCATAAACTATACATGAAAATATAGATTATTCTATGATTAATGCATTACTAGTGATTTTCACTGTATTAACATGAATGCTGGCATTCTAGAAACAGTAAAGGTTATGGGGCTTCATAAATTTCTGCACCATAAAATTATTGATAGACCTATGAATGTAGCTTTATAAAAACCATGTATTGAGAGATTAAAAGACTATGGATTTGGATTATAAGTATTTTAGTCTTATATAAATTAAACTATCATGAATTTGGCAAGCCCCATGTCTCTAACTAAGAACTTAAGCAAAATAAGGATTGAGACACAAAGTCCTCACAAAAATACCTTTTGTTTTGTTTGGGGCTTTTTTGTATCTGAGATAGTATTTCTGTATCCAATGTCAGAAAACCACCAGAAGATAGTGTTCTGGAAGAATTCCTTTACCTATTTTGCCTTGGGCAAGTTAAAATGCAGAAAATGACTACCAAGTCAAAAATCCATGCAAGAACAATCAGTACAAAACTGCAGGAAACACTCTCTACAATTAAGCAGCAAATTTCTTACTAAATTTTAATGGAATCTTTGTTATTATTAAAGACTTAGCATTCAAGATAGTACCAAAACCACAGTACTAATGGATTCTGTTTATTCAAATTTAGCAGGAAATTATTACCTTTACATAGATTTTCTTGAACCGTGTTATTGCACATTATATTCTTACATTGTATAATATGAATGATAAAACTTGGATATAGTAAACTTCTTTAGCAGGATAGATACTATATCTTATGTGATATTTTGAAAAATCTTTCAGCTTATTTAATAGCTTACACATTTATTCAGGCAAACCGACTAATTCTGAACTTGGGTACTCCTGAGATTATTTCACCATTTATGCTTTCCATTTTGTCCTGATATTTCATGAACAGAATTCGCAGCAGTTATATCCTCTACTGTAAAACTCATGTGTCTTGAAAAACAATTAAATTCACAACTGTGAATTAAATGCTAAAGCTATATACAATGCATAGAGAAGGAGATTTTCAAAATATCTTATGATGAATAGAAAGCTCTATACTTACAGTGATGCTACAATGTATGCATATAACTAATAATACAATATAAATATATTTCTCTTATTGTTACTTATCTTTCATTTATCTTTCTTTCATGATGGTTCTAGTTATAATTTTTTGTTATTATATCACTGGACAATAAGGTAAAGTGCAGCAAAGTAATTAAATGTTTTTAGTACAATTATTATTCAAAAAATATTTACAGTACCTGCAATTCTTTTCATCCAGGATGCTTCATCTATTCCCAGATTGTTGTTAATGATTTTTAGAATGTTCCCAAGAACGATGCTCAGATGCTCAGACGTTATCATTGTACAACAAGGCCCAGCACTTTGAGGAATACTCTCAGACCCTTTTTCCCACCAGTAGGATAAGTAGTTGCATAGCATGGGTAAGATCACCTCAATTACATGAGGCATTTCAGTATACCTTGCTCCAGACTCTGCTAAATCATTTATTTCCTTTATTAGTCTTTCCAGCTGAGGGATCTCTGGACACATTTCTTCTACTGTATCAGGCATACCTAAAACTGCAAGTAAGGGTAGAAAACCAAAGAGATTAATTACCAAGATGAAAGAGAACATCTATGTTTAAACCCTAAATACAAATGGCTCAGATTTTGTTTGTTCCCCATCTTGCACAGGCAGAACTATAGTAACACTTTGGAGTATGCATGGGTATCTCCTTTCATAAATTGTGTCTTACAGATGATGTGCATATAGCAATAATACAAACACCTGCCATAAAGCTATGGCTTTACCCTAATGTGTCCTGCAATTATCTGCTGAGCTATGTAAAAGTGCAGAACAGAAAGCTTATAATAATATTGGTTATACACTGGACATTATATTAATAATTAGTCACAATTTTTATGCTGATTTTTGTATTGCTAGGCACCACTGAGGAGAACCTGGCTCCATCCTCTTGACGTCTTCCCTTTAGATATTTTGTAAACATTGATGGGGTCCCCTCTTTGTGGGACTGAACAGGCCCAGTTCCCTCAGCATTTCCTTGTAAGAGATGCTCTCTTACTGCCCTTCACTGGACCTGCTCCAGGAGCTCCCTGTCTCTCTTGTCCTGAGGAGCCCAGAACTGGACACAGCACTCCTGGTCAGGCCTCACCAGGGCTGAGCAGAGGGACAGGATCTCACTCAACCTGCTGGCAATGCCTTCCCTAATGCAGGTCGCAGTGGCCTTCTTGGCCACAAGGACACACTGCTGGCTCAGGGATACTTTGTTGTCCACCAGTACCCCCAGATCTTTCTCCACAAAGCTGCTTTCTAGCAGGACCAGCCTGGGCTGGTCCATGGGGCTTTTCTTCCCCAGGTGCAGGACCCTACATTTGCCTTTGTTGAATTTCAGGTGGTTCTTCTCTGCCCTTCTCTCCAACTTGTCAAGGTCCCGTTTTCATCAAGGTTTCATGGAATTAATCATGTTCTGCGGGGAGTTCCCTGTACCAAACTGTTTTGTATCACTTTTGATTAGACAACACCACCATAGAAATTATTTTCCTTTTCACCTAAATCAGATATTATACCTCTTGCATTTTGCTACATGAACACAATTGTATTTTGCCAAAAAAAGTTTTGCAACATAGGTATGTAGATCTTCAACTAAACTTTAAATATCACAGTATACATCTTTAGAAAATATTCAAACATCACATTCAGAAAAATAACAAAAAATTAGGAGAAAGAGATCATTGTTGGCACAGTCTCAACAAAATAAAGCAAGGCTAAAATGGCAAGCAATGAAACATCTCTAGCTGGAGCTCTCTGCTGAGGCATGCATTCAGGGCTTTTTCATTACACAACTTCTACTATTTATTTGGAGTGGAGTGAACAGGTTTTTTTGTGTTTTTTTGTTTGTTTTTTTTTTTTTTTTTTGGTGAGGAACAGTACTTACTTGCTCTCTCTCTTGCACTCTTAGTGTTGAAAACAGAGAGTGGATTGTAATGGTTGAGGGAAGGTTCAAGGAATGCTACTGGAATGGCTGCCGCCAGAGATGCTAAACACTCACCAAGTGCGGGACGCTGCCTGTATGTGAGAGACACTAAAAGTCATCTGAGAGGAAAAGTGTTTCACCAGGCTTGCACACATCATAAAAAGAAGTATTAGTATTTATAGTTGATTTTTAAAATTTTTTAAAAACATTAGGAAATGATAACTTAGAAAAAATAGTTTCTCACATGAAAAGAACTACTGGAGATCACAGTGGTGCAAGAAAAACAGTTTCAAAAATGCCACCTCCACCAGTGTTCTGATTCTGATCAGAATAAAGTTAATTTTTGGCATGGACAGGACACAGAGCTTATTCTGTGCCACCTCAGGTCCTTGCCAGGGGCACATTCCTTAGGGGTCAGACATTATCAGGGGTCCTGTAGGATGGTGAGCAATTGCATGTGAATTGTTTGCCTCTTTCATGTACACCATTGTTAGTATTGCTGTTTCCAGTAAATTGCTCTTATTTCAACCCATGATATTTACCTTAAGTGACTCCAATTATTCTCTCCATTCACCACAATGACTGGGGAGGAGGGGCAGAGCAAGTGGCACATGACTTGGAGTGTTTCTATGAGAAATACTGAGGGAACACCATTTTGAAACCAACACCCTTATTTGGAACTCAACACAGGGCAGGAAGGGATGGGAACAGATCTGACCAGACTGGGTAGGAAGCAAATGTGATCTCAGCATTTGTTGTATTAGGTCCAGAGCCACTGGTCACAATGTTACTTGGTCGATTCATGTGTTTGTGGTACCTAACCCTGCATACATTCTCATTTATGCAACATGCTCCCCATGGTGACATTTTTCAGAGCAGGAAGAGAGATCAGGATTGCTTTGTTGCTGCACTGTGTAATATCAGCTTATGACATGATAACAACAAGGACAATGAAGGTCATTTGGGATGTGTATTCAGTGTTGCTCTTCTGCCTTTATCTTGGGCACTACCTCAGGGAGTCCATTAATAGTTGTACCCAGCATTGGGAAGAAGAGGGTGGATAATTTTCCCCAGCTTTTCACCCCCTTATCCTTCTTCCGGGCTGTTACAACTGCTTTTGAGGATTTTGAACTTCCCTTGAACGTTAAAGAAAGCATACTCTTTCTGCTTGATCTATTGGTTCCCCTTGCTTTGTTCGGCACCATGGAGTTACAAAAGAGATTTTTTAGGAGAGTATTTCAGAGATCTGCCCCAAGGGTGGATGGGCAGGTGGTATGGAAGGTGGAAGAAAATGGGCCAACTTTTGAAGGATGATTCTGCTCCAATGGTTTTTAAGTTCACCCCCGGAGCAACTACAGTGTTTGATAAAGTGGCAGAATATTTGAAGAAAAACTGCTGTGGCAGTTTCAGGGAGGTGCAAAATTATGCAACATGCTTGGTTCTATCTACTATTTTTGAACACTGCTTGATACTAGACAGTACCCTCAGGGGGAGGAGGAGGAAAGCAATGCATTGTGGCCACCCAAAATGCAGCTGAATCAGAGGAACAACCTGTGTCAGTAGCAGTAACCTCTACATAGCAGAAAAAAATACAAGACAGACAAAATCAGTTTGCTTAATAAAGGAAGAAGAGGAAGTAGGGCCATCACAAGGAGGAACACTCAGGGTGAGAGATAATCACCTGATCCCTATCCCTGGGTGACCTGTGAGATGTGTGAATAGATTTCATCCATCAGTCAGGTGAGCCCCTCCTGACCTGACCTCTCCAATGCTGGGATATCGTGGCCCACAGTATCTAATTGGATGGTAGCGAAGCCAAGCCTCTGGGGTCCCTGTCCTGGGATGTGGCATTACAAAAGGGCTTGGGAAAAGGGCAGAAACTCTCAGCCTCAAGAGGAGACTCCTGACAAGTGTAAGGGAAAGGTATCTTTTCAAGGATCATCTACTAGTGCACCAAGACAAGTGAAACACATGAAGAAAGGTATCCAACCAGTAGAGCATTAGGGTTCAAAGTAATCAAGAGCTACAACAGTTTGCATCCAGTTCTCAACATTTATGAACCGTGGAGACATTTAGAGAAGAAATGATCACAGAAAAATCAGAAAAATCAGAAACATCTCCAACATACTAAAGCAGGTAAATAGTCTTTGTAGAAAGGATAAAACATTTGAGAGTGGAAGTTTGTCTTAACAGGGCAGCAGCAATTGAATCGAGAATTAGTTCTGAGCCCCTGCAGCCAGCAGAACTATTTCAGCCATAAAAAGAGATATTTATCTATGAAAAGTGAACTGTGACTCATTCTGCAATGAAAGGTAAAACTTCTTGATGTCCCTGCCAAAATTCCCTAGGAGAAAAATCTGCAATTTGATCCTGAAACTGAACATTGCTTAACTTGAATAACTGTTCAAGTCAGCTCAATCACTCACTTCCAAGTTTTGCTGAAACATTGGGCATTGTGTTTGAAATCCTACTTCCCACCTAGACACTGATGTCTGCCTACAACTGCAATTTAGGAGCCTGAGACTAGTGAAAAACAAACTAAATGAAATTCACAGTTAAGAACCTCTCACACAGCCTTAGGAGAATAATCAGTTTCCTTGGATATGTCTAATCTGATGACTTTTCCATTCTAGAAAGACAATTGCTGCAGGCAAAGGTGATGCTGCTAACATCAATATAAGGAAATTGTTCAGTGCTTACAGATTTTGCCAATCAAGTGGAGGCCTGTGCTGTGAGCTCAAACACAATCATGTTTCATTTCCTTTAAGGAGACCTTGACTGCTAGTTAGATAAGGGGTAAGGCTCTTCCTATTTTTTTTTATCAGATCTATGTAAAGGAGTATTTAAGATTTTTGAAGCCCAGAAAGAGAAGAAAAAGAGTACAGCATTGTGACTAGAGATGGATGCATAAATGCCTGAATGAGAACATACAGCTTGTGCACATGTGCATGCATGCAGAGTGCGAGAAAAGATCTGTCCACCCACCTCTTGCATTTTGTATGAAAGAACTCTGAATAAGATCTGGAAGGAAGGAATTGGAGGCCAGCATTCCTCACACTATGCAAAGCCTCTCCTAACCAGACTACAGACTTGAATTTGTTCCAGTTTAGTCTCTCTCTCCCTACATGGATCTTAAACTTTTCATCATAAGAAAGGCAGTGAAAATTGCCTAGCCTAAAACTTTCACAAGTAGGAAGATGGGTTATCTTTATCTTGGTTCCTCTCTTGTGATACACAGACAAGCAATTAAGATTGTTTTTTCTGAGCTAACAGATGTAGATTTGATCCCCTCCTGTTGGAATAAAGGGCCTGAAACATAGCATAGCATAGCAACTAGATGCTTAAAGGAATTATAGACCTTAGTCTTTTTAAAATGCAAATAATAATTGGTTTCCTTTGTAGAGTTAATGATTTTCAGAATACTCTGTACATCCCCAGGATTTTATGCTCAGGACAACTCTTTTGAGATCCCTGTATAGACTTAGGTGTGAAACAGATGCTTCTTTCTTAGTACCCAGCCTACTTATCACAGCAATATGTGGTAGAAAAACTTTGAGAACCTAATTGCAGCCCAAAGAAAAATTTAGCTTTTCCTATGGGAAAAATAGACTCTGTGGAGATACACTGCCATATGTAGGATAAGTTATTTACTTCTATTGAGGGTTTTTTCCCCTGTGGAGTTGAGTGCTAAGGTATAGGCAACTATTTTCACAGGAAAGTGTATTTAAACATCTCTTACTCTTTCAAATTCATCTTTCATCCAAACTGCTTTGTTACCTAAGCAACAGACTGGTAAAGAAGAGAAAATTTTACATACTGAGTTTTACAGTTAATACCTTTCAACATAGATGTTCTTTCCAGTCCCGAGAGAATAGAGGCTACAAAGAATTCTGTAACATGAAACTTGTACATCACCCACTAGAGGAAAATAAAAATACATTTTCAGTATTTATTCAGTTAAGGTTTACTTTTCAAATCTCAAACATCTCTTTTACGAAATCTGTTAAACAGTACCTAAAACTTTTAGCACATGTATCACTGAGCATTCTGACTGTCCATACTCCACATGATATTTACCTTCAATGTTTCTAATTCCTGGTCTGTCACCTACATTCATTCCAAAGCCTACCAGACCATCAAACATTCCAAGAGGACATCAGATACTTGCTAATAAGATATTCCAGGTTATCACACTTACAGTGCAAAATTTTAAGATAAACAACATCACTCTGTGTGTCTAACCTTTAAGTACATGATCTAAAGGTACACCATACTTTAAAAGAAACTATATTCATGGTTATCCATCTTTTAATTATGACCTAAACATATACAAAACTTTGGAGCACAATTACAGACATGAGAAACATTAGAATGTAATAAGACCATTCAGCATACTGCTGAGTCTCAAGGAGTCATTTCAGTATTTTTAAACTAACTGATGCTAAAAACAGGGAAAAATTAAATTCAAATAACTACAGGGGAATATGTAAGGAAAAATCCACAGGGAACTTAAATTGAGGTTTCTCCTTTAATATAATGAAATTATATTATTTATATTATATTTTATTGTATTGTATTATATTACATTACATTACATTATATTTCTTTTTATATAGAAAACTAGTCTCATCCACACATTTGTTAAGAGAGCATTTAAGGGGATATTTTAATTTTCCTCTCAATGTTTGGAGAAATATTGTACATAAATAACTTTAGGCTTATTGAGTATTATTTTTGAACATGTACTAGAAATAAGGTACTATGTTGCTAATTCTGGAAATGTGCATGTTACTGAAATCCAAATTTCACCTTCTGAATCCATGCAGTCATTACTAAAAAGCATTTGTAGCATTATAACACAATAAAAATCAAGATTAAAATAAAATACTTACAGAGTAAATCTATTCCAAAGTGATATTGTGAAATATGTTCAAAAATTGATGTTAAGATTGGTAACAATGCTACTGTAGTATAATTGATATTTTGTGAAACACCTTTGATTTGTGTTCGTGAATGAGTAAATTTTCCTAGTTTAAGATTTTCTGAGGTTTTTTCCAAGTCTTCAGCTGCATTTTCAAAAAAGGCACGCAATCCTGCTTTAACAAGCTCAGACCCTGATTTCATAACAGTTCTGAAAAAAATAAGGGTAAAAAATCAACTTTGCCTTGATATTTAGTAATTGCATACAGATACACGTACATGTTAGTTACCTTCTGTCTGTTCTTTGAAGATGTATCAGGAAACTTCACATTATGAACAGAAAAGAGCACTTACATCTGAATGGCAGTATAAGCAACAGTTTTCTTTGAGTATTAATTAAAAAATAATAGTAACAAAGAGCTTGATTCCATTTTCCTTTCCAGGTTTTTGTAATTTGTTTTTGAATAAGATAATGCCTTCTCAGTAAACGTTAAAAGTCATGAGAAATTTCCTCTATAAAATATGCTCAAAAAACCCCAGCTCTTAATCCCGATAGCTTTATGGGAGCCACAGTACCTAGGTGTGTAAGTCAGGAAACTTCAAAGCACCCTAAATCTAGAAAATGCAACTGCAACACCAGAATCACAGTTCCATTTCTTGACTTTTTGCATGCTTTCCTGACACCTTAATGAAGATTCTGGTGTTGTTCACAAGTTCATAATAAGTTCATTATCAGGCTGCTGTGTAACTTAATCAGGCCAGAAACCAGCTTAAATTAGGAAACTATTCTGGCCTCTGTTTTAATCTACATAATCACTTCAATGATAAGCAGTAAAGGCTTGCAAATAAAACTACCCATATGTATTCTCTGCATACTTCTAATGACAAATTTTCCATCATGCACTAGACTTTCTACATATCTGCAGGTATCACTACTTTCAGTTCCAATGATCATGCCATTTATATCTCCCCATAAAATCTTCAAATGAACTTGCAAATGTTGACAAGTGTTTTCAGTTTTCTGTTTGAATGACAGACATTGAGCAGAAAAAATGTAAGTGAAACACTTTAGACAAAATTTGCTACTATGGAGGGCAATATCTGAATTTTTGATGTTGTTAAGATCATTGATTACAAATAAAGAATGAAAAAATACAGAAGCAATCCAATTGCTTCTGGAAAGCTCTGTGAAACCTCTGTAGTTTGCAGTTGGCAAAGAAGTTGCAAACTCACCGTGTGTCAAGAGACTGAGCTAAGATGTGCAGGCAGTTCACCATTGTAGCAGAATCACTACCTGGTTAGAAAGAGATACTATGAGAGCACAATAGCACAGGAAATGCAGCATCATCTAATGACCCAAAATGTCCTTACTGGAGATGCACAGTTTAAACAAGACATTACCTAAGTCCCCCACATTAGGTCACTGGAGAGGGAGTTATGTCTGGTTCTAGAACTAACTTAATTCTTTAAGCCAATTTCCATATAAGAACTAAACAGAAAAACTAATGTCTACTTTGGCACATTTTCACCACCTAATCCTGTAACATTCTGAACTCTGTGTCTTGTAGAACTTATATTTTTTTAATTTTTTTTTTACCAGTATCTTTGAGGGAGATGTATTACTTTTCTTTACACACCCCTTTATCTATTGAGAAGTTAGTCTACTGGATTCAACAGCTGGATGAAAGAAATCAAAATAATTAGTATAAAATTACTTTTGAAAAGCTAAAAGTAACTGCAAAGCACTGATATTTTTTCAAGGAGTCTGGAGATGTGACAATGTGCTATATCTTCCTGCTTCAACACTCAATGTATTTTATTAAGTGTTAGCTTCAGAGCCATGTTCAATGCCCTAATTTCACTAGAAGCTTATGGAGCATTTAATAGGATTTTGCCTATAATCGTGAAAATCTTTGAGTAAGATAGAAACAATGGTTATGTATTATTTAAATTTTTATTAACCTCTTTCTTAACAACTTACCAAATAGTGAGATCCTATGTCTAACAAGAGCAGCTAGCTTGCAGAACAGGCTAAAGTCAAGAAGAACAGAGAGAGCAAAACAAGATAAGACAAAGATGAAAGATTTATTTAGAATATGAGGTAAAGGATAGTAGGAAGATGAAAAAGAAAACACAACATAGTTCCTGGAAAGTGTACTTTGTGTGATACATGATGACAGTCAACAGCATTGAGTAACATTTTGAAGCTCCAGAGAGCTCTCATATTCTATACTTCACCACTTCAGAGGTGTCTTGAAATGTAAAACTTTTTTGACAGAGGTTTTCAACAATTGTATACTATATGGCTGAGTCATCCTTTATGGCTATTATTTCTGAATAAGGAAGTTGTTTTGTAAGAACAAGAAAAAATGAGAAGAGTTTTAGTGTTTTACTTAGCATTCTGCAGAAAATGAATGTTAAAAACATTCATACTTAAAATAATTATTAAAATAACTACTAAAATAATTACTAAAATAATTTGGACAAAGGATGTCCTTTGTAAATAAATAAATTGTGTTTATTCTCTGATGATGATAATATGAATCCTAAATATATACACACTAAAAGAGCTTCTGGAAAGTATATCAGATACTTGCATATCTAATCTACCTGTCAAAATAGTAGGATAATTAAGAGAGTATAGAACTAACTCCCTAAAGATTAAAGGGGCTACTCTAGCAAAAACAGCTAGACAGACTTGGATATCCTTTGAGCTATACCTTACAAATGGAATTAGGACATACAAAAATGAAATGTATACCTTAGAACTTGGTATGGTCTCACACTAAGCACAGATTTTTATTATCTTCACAATGGTAAGGAGATACTATACTTCCTATAAGATGAAAATGGCCGATAGTCACTTCTGTCAGTGAAGGATGCGCAAAGAATTATAAGATATTTCTGCAGTTATACTGCAGTTACATGTGCTAGACATTTAACTTCTTCATGGGCCTTTGTAAAGCCACTTTTATAGCCCTAGAACAAATCCTTCTACCTTCATTGGGACCTGACTGACTTAGAGAAATAACAGGAATATTCAGAGGGGGAAGCATGAAATTGAAATGAAATTAAGTGACACTTCCATCCTCCTGAGCCTGAGCTGTCTTTCCCAGCTCCTGGGGGACTATGTTGCAGGTTTGCAAATATCTGTAAATATCTGAGTAAAGCAGAACCTTGGGACTTACCACTGTTACACACAACTGCTCTATAAGGACTGCCACCCACAAAGAAGATGGAAACAACGGGTAATAATAATTTAGAGAAATGCAAAAATCTGTTGGGAGATAAACTCAAGAATGGAATGCTGGAAGCTGAGTCCTAGGCCTGATCTTATGTGGTAACAGGTAAGTAACCTTTACTTTCATATTTTATATTTACTTTCTGCTGGAAAAAGCAGTTAACTCTGATCAATGCAGTGAAAGAAAGCAAAAGAAATCTGAGAAACTGACAGTTAAACTATGAAAGCATAAAACAGTTTGAAATACTACAATACAAAATTTCCAAAAGAAAGTTACTGGCAGTACACCTCAAGGGGAAGAAAAAACTAGCAAATTATTAAATTACAGTAATAGTTAAAACTCTATTAAACATTATTTTAAATTTTTAATTGCAGGAAAGAGAAATTAATATTTTCATATAGGCAACATGTTCTAAATTAAAAGGCAATTATTTTGAACAGAATTTTCTGGAATAACTTAGTGTCAAATGGCTGATTCCATCCAAACAGTAAAGACATGCAAAAATTATTAAATTCCAGTAAGTAATTTTATATAGAATCCATATTTCCCCCTAAAAAGCTGCCTCATGGTTTTTTAAAGACTTTTTAGGTAGCTGAAAATTTAAATAAATGTGAGTCTATTTAAATGAATGAAAAGTGGAAAGATCTTCAACCAGAAACTGCCACCAACAATGAAACAGAACCCCATCAGAAAATAAGTAATTCCACTGCTCACAGAATAGTTCATTAGTATTTTGATGTTATAATCTACAGTTACATACTGTAAAAGAAATAGTTATGATACATACTTAACTCTAGATTCTGAGTATATTATTATATGTCTGGATGTATACATATATAAAATAAAGAATGAAAAGATGAGGAATTTTATTCACTCACTGCCATTCTCATACAAAAAAAAAATTTCACTTTCCAGGTGAGGAAAATAAGCTTTTGAACTACCTGTCTTTATTATCTAAGAAGATACCTTTAGTTATCTGACTAAAACACTTCTGCGGATATCTTAATTTTTTCTTACCTTGCTACCATTTCCTTTTCCTTATTTGATGCATATCCACTGCTGCTGAGGGTTTTTGATGGAGAAGACAGGAAGTAGAGGCAGTGATTTGTAAAGTACTGATCAACTAATGGTAAAAGAACCTAAGAAATATAGACACAAAAGGTATTTTTTACAGAGCACAATGCAGCTGCAATGCTCTGATTGGTCAAAATTAATAAAAAGAATTTTAGTTCTATACCAACTAAAATCAGACACAAACTCATGTAAATTAAAACCTGAGGTCTTACAATTTTATTCAAAATTACATAAATAATAAACAGCCTTCCAGAGAGATATCTGTTTTGGATCTAATACAATTTCTTTCTGCTAATTACATCAGTGATATCTTGTGGTAAAATAAATCAGATTAAATTTATATTCAGTGATAGTATTTAATATCATGAAATGAATAATCTGCCTTTTAATTTTTTATGTTCCTTCTCATAAGAAACCAGATATATTGAAATATTTTTAAATATTTGAATCCAGCAAATATACTGAGATATTTTTGAAGACTTTTCAAAATATTTGATAAGTTTTATTAGTTATCATTAAAAATTTGAATATTTCTATTAAGTGAAAAGCAATCTAACATTACAAATTTACATATTCTGAATAGTGTAACATATATGAACATGAAATAATCACTCACTTTAGCAAAGAATTTTATTTCTTGGTCATGTGGAGATTTTTCGGTTTTTCCACTGGTAACAATGGCTTCTGCAAGGATACAGTCAAGGCAGACACAAATAAGAAGCTGTCTAATAATAAATAACACAATAGATCTTTCAAATAGACTTGAAAAATTAGTTTCACTCAAATAAAAATAAAAAAGCAGAAACAGTTTAGCTAGTTACAAATATTCAAGAATTTAATATGAAAATTTAAAAAAATTATTTAAGTTTCTTAAATGTAATAAAAATATCAATCACTAAAAATGTAAACCTATCAACCAAACATTTAAATTTCACCAATTCTAATGATTTTTAAAATAAAATCTGCAACTTACCCAAATGTGCAATAAACTCTTGCGCAGAATCAACATATTTTAAAATTTTCTTCAGAAACTTAAAGGCAAACCTCTTTTCCATGGATGAAGCATCCAACTCCATGTCATTGAGGCCTCTGTTTTGAAAAGGATTAAGAGAAGCAGCATTGATGATGGCATTAGTACAAATTATGACAGTACTATGAAGAATTTCATGCCTTATTTTTATATTATGGAAAATTTTCATAAGAAGGAGAAAATGACCACGGTAACTAACTCTTAATTGTCAACTATCTAGGAAGAAATAGAGAAAATTGAACTGACTTTAATAAGAGGTATAACAGCTTGTGATTAAAGTATACAAAACACAGTTATTTTAGGATAAGAACTTTAGAGTGCTGCCTTATTGCACAGATAAAGCCATCATGCATCTGAATCTAACAAAGCAATATATTGCTCACTCAGTTTCTACTGCTGGCACATTTACATTCCAAATGTTTGGGAAGTCAGCAGTTGAGTAAGGCCTAAGAGATTTTTCTGTACATCATAAATACACCAAGTGTTTCAAAAATTTTCTCAGAAAAGAACAAAAAACCCCAAACCAGAGGCAGATGGTGTATGTAAAGTACACATGCTGTTCCGCCTGTATGTTTCCAATTATAAACAATTCCTATGTTTTAATGATTAGTCCAACATTTTCAAGAATAACATCTTGCATTGTGATAATTGCAATGAGTACTTCAAAAGATTATATTTTTATATATATATATATATTCATCTAAAGAAAACACTGAAGAGAGGATAATCTTGATTCATCTTTATACAGACAATCACTGCAAACTCTTTGGCCATATCAATGAAGTTTGAATGTGCTTTCTCAAGTTGATTTGTCCCATGATATAACACTGATGAAATTGATTTTGTGACCCAAACACACTCAGCTGCAAAATTTGAGCAACCCCATTTGTAATTCAGAAGATCATTCATTTGCACTAAGTAGAGCAGCTTTTCTTATTCAATGGCTCTGAAGCATCTATGGAGGTTATAAAAATATCTGGTGGCATACCTAGATTTTGGGTTCAGGCTGAGAGCCTACATATGTGGCAGGAGGGATTTTTTCCCTGTAGTAATACAGAAATGTATACTTAGAACTGTTTTCTCGTCTCTTAGAAATATTACTGGTTCTTGAAGTGAACAAAGTTACCTTTGCAGATCCTAAAAATTGATTTTAATAAATTTCTGAGTATATTTTCAATAGAGACACAGACTTGGAAAGCAGCAATAAATGAGGTAAGATCTGACTCTATGCATGTACAGAAAAATTTGTTCATTAATACAATTAAGTCCATAAAAATGCTTAATGCCAGAAAATTGAGGTTTCCCATGTGTTCAAGTGTTTCCCATACAATAAAAGAGGAGACTTTTAGTATAGTAATTCACAATTCCATTATAAAAAACCACATTCTACAGTAAGAAGTCCCCACAGGCCAGCTTACTTTGAGACACAGCAGTTTAAGTTACAGTAGAGCAGGTCTATGCTTTTGCTAGAGTAGAAGTTAACGCCCACAAACTGGCCACTTTATCTTATTACTTGACAGAACTCAAAGCAATATCCTTTTTAAAAATTGGATTTAAAAGTAGTTTTAGATAGATAGGTTTCAGTATCAGACCTCAGATTAATTTTCCCATTGACACTGCTGGCTGTTAATATAGACATTTTAAACTATCCTCTTGTTTAATTACCCTACTGTTGCATTTTGTATTTACTATGATCACATACTTATGAAAAATGTTGCCTGAATATGGTGTTTTAGAATAGTCTTTCTGACCATAAAAATAACTCTGATTCATAGAAGATCTGCTGAACAGTAATTATGTTAATAACTGCCAGCCTGCAGTGAGATACGATTAACATGCTGGTTTGTGCACTGAATGCAAGCAAGCATCTGAAGAAATGTGTCACTTACCGAGATATGACTATACCATTGACTTGAAGGAATTTAAACAGCTCCTGTGCCTTTTCACGGTCCCGTGATTTCTCCTTGGCTGTCAGTGTGTCATAAGGTACCAGTAAAGGATGACTACCTCCACCTTTAGTAAGTTGAAAGAACTGTAAGTTTTTCTACTGTAAGATTTATTCTGCTTCATGTACAAAAGGAACTAATCATTTTTGATTGTCTTACACTGTCATCTTTCAGATTGTTTCTTCTCCCTCATTCTCCTTGTCTTTTTTGGTGTGGTTTGCAGGACTGTGGCTTACCTTTGCTTTCTAACTCCATTTTCTTCTTCTTGGCCCATATATTATGGTAGTTTTCTGCCATTACCTCAACCATTCCCTACATTAGCAGCAGAAAGAACAAGATAAAAGATTAGGTGGCAATTAAAAATTCTCTAATGCTACATGATTTTACAGTTTTAAGTCTACACTCTTGTGATAAAGAAGCATCATAGTTGAGCGGAATTTCTATATTCAGCTGTTCTTTGAAGTCAGCCCAAGCACAGGATATTCATAACATGCTGTTGATAGCCCCTTCCTTAGCTTTGGGCTTAATTGTTTCTTGAAATTCAGGAAGCACCAATTGCATGAATAGTAGAAATTTCATCTTTCAGTAGGTAAATAAAATGCACTCTTTCTACAACAGCTCATCCTAACTACAGTCACAAACACACTCATAAAACCTAACAAAATTCAACTCCTTAATAACAATGAAACTAAGTACATCCATTCCTTTCAGCATAATATATGCAAAACACAAATACGAACCTGAAGCTCCCTAGAAAGTGCCACATTAGAGAGATCAAGTGGTGTTGGGCTGTACCCATTTCCCTGTACGGGAAAAGAAAATTATTCTCAGATAAAATAATTTCAGATAAAAGAACCAAATATTCAACTACATCTCTGTCATTGACCTGATTAGAGTAACATCATTCCCAATTTTATACTTCCTTGTAGAAACTGTTCACCTATTTTGCAACGCACTGAAGGCACAGGATGATTAAGAGAATGGGTTTGCTAGTGTGGAAGCACGCAGGTTGCTGCAGAGACTTAGATCTCTATATTCACAAGAGGTGGCAAGCTGCAAAGAACAAAGCTTTTAGCCTAGGAGGAGACCAATCATGAGACATAAAAGATGTGCCTTCAAAACATGACAGAACCATGTGGGAACAACCTGAGCGAGTCCTATGCTAAGGATAGACAATACAACAAAATGAGAAGTTATTTTCTTGAGGAATTTACAGCCTAAGAAAAAGCAGGAGTGTAATATAGTAACACAGTCTTTAACTGGTTTAAGTGAGAAAGCTCCAGTTCAAAAACCTGTTAGAGGTGCATGTTAAACCTGAGAGGTTACATATAAATCACTGAGTTCAAACGTGTACTCAAGTTAATTATGTACTGGAAACCTCTCCTCTGTCATGCCTTTATCATGCATCTTCTTGGGCAAGAAGGCCCAACTGCAGAACAAGTTCAACTGTCTGGAAGCAGAGATTCCAGAGACAGCATGATTTCCTGTAAGGGAGCGAGGTTTGCTGAAATGATAAGAAATGCTGAACTCTTGTCTTCTAATGGAGGGCTCGGGGCCCCTTTTGGTAAGTACTGGTCCTGGAGAAGGAGCCCAACAAGGCTTATGGTGCCAGCTACTGATGATCTCAGGATCAGTGCTGGTGCAAGTGTATGTAAGGAGAGCTTGTGACACAGCCTTGCACACTCCTTCCAGGACTTGTGCCCAATGCACTGCTTATTAACTCTCACTGTATTTATGTACAAATGTGTAATTCACCTCAAGGGGTACAGTAACAATTCCCCAAAACTTGTCATAATTTTAAACAGCTTTTCTCCTCCAAGACGTATTGACCAGCACTCTCAACATGCGATTACAAAAAATCTACAAATGAAAAAAAAAAAAAAAATCATCACCTGAAAATTTTGCCTGTAGCTTTTAGAAAAAGTATCAAAGGTGCTATCTCTTTTGTCAGTTATAATTATAATCTTAACAAAAGCCCATGTTAGGCTCTTCTGTTTGACCAAAAAAAAAAAGAAAATTGCTGGATTTATTTATTATAAAAGACTTGAAATGCTTTATCTGTTTTCTTTGAATGACTATATTAAAAAGATCTTCAGTTCTTCTAAGAAAATTAATATCTATAGTTTCTTCTAGCCTCATTGTCCTAAAAGTTTTTTGGAATCCCCTCTTTAGTGCTGCACAGTGTTTATTATAGTGATGTGAATTCTAATCTCAGAACTCTAACATTAAAAGTTTCTTTTCACTAAAAGAATATAAAATTGACATAATTGTTTATAATTTATTAGTAAATTAATGAACAGGCATTTTGTTTTCTAAACTTAAGGTGTTCTACCTTACCTGACTAGACTGAGATATGCTACGAAGCTTTTCATTTTCACGCTGATGCATTATTGCTTCTCCCCCCTCCTTGGTCCTTTCTAGGCTCCATCCCAAGGCCAACATAGTTTTCAATGATTCTCTGGCAGGCCAACGATAAATTTCCTTTTCCTTTGAAGAAAAGAATGTAAAATTTTTCCTGTATTTAGTGAGCAGCAAAAGCACGATAAAAATATTCTGTCCTTCTCTGCTAAGTGCCACGTGCCACAAAAGTATAAAAATTTTGTATATTATATGAGAACACAAAATATAGTTCTTTTTGCATGAGAGAAAAGCTTTAAAATAACTACATTTTAAAAAAATATGTTCTTAGTGACATTTATTGTTTGGATACATGTTAGAAACTAACAGTACTGCAAATGAGCCCTGGAGCAGTAATGTAGATTGGACCTGGAAACTTATTTATTAATTCCATCAGCACAAAATAATAAAGAAATTATGTGAGTGCTATAAATTAGTTAAACAAGTATGTATCTTCAAATACATCAAGCACTCAAGACCCTTTTTTAGACTTCCTATATTTATATCTACTCACAGATACAGACGGTTACTCTTCATGTAAACACAGTACCAATAAAAAATAGGCAACAGCCCATATTCCAACACTACTTTGAAAAGTAAAAGTGCTAGAAAAATTCTGAAAATTTGTGGCAAAATTCTGAGTATGCCATATTAAGCCTTTTCAAATCAATTCAATAGAAGTATTTCAGGTTGTACCATAAACCAGTTGCTCAAAATGACAGCTTTTAAGGATAGATCTGATTTTTATGTTCAAAAGTTTTAATTTCAGACAATTCAGGAAATTCTCTTTGAATTGCTTAAATAACCGACAATGCTTTGGCTCCTCTGCAAAGGTTTCAAAGTAATTTACAAACCTTAGGAAACCAAACCTCTTTAATCCCTCTTGATTCTTGTCATGTCTATTTTCTGAACAGGAAAAATGTGGTGAAGAAGGACATATGTAATTGCCTTGTCCCTCCCAGTGAATCATTATAAAAATAAGTAAAAGAATTCAAAATCACTTTACTGTTCTGACAACTAGAAGACAATTGTGCCTAGTCAAGAAATTCAAAATGCTTTAAATGTTTTTTTCTGCATTTTCAAGAAAATCATCTCCTACGTATTTTTAACATTTTTCTTCCATCTTTCTGGAAGACAAAATTGCCTTCAGATATGTTAAATTACACTTTCATTAAGCTCCCGGAGTTTCTGCCAGTCATTTCTCATCCATGGAAACCTGAAAAAACTCTGTTACTGATACTTTTGTGTTCAAATTTTCCCAGGCCTATGAAAAAGAATGAACATGATGCCTAACGGAAGCAAATTATACAAGATTCAGTGTAAGATTAACTGAAAAATCACTTCAGCATAAAGTTGTACCTATTACCTGTAAGAATTCTTGTTTGTGCCCCTGCCTGACATTTAACAGGTTATATTTGAAATTGATTTTTAAAAGCACACAAATCAATCTACTTCATATTGATGCAGCTGAAATTTCCTCTATTACCTTTTCTGCTAAAGTTTTGAAAGGCCTTATTAATGGGTGAGTCTTCATATTTTCATCCAGTGAAACACCATATTTCCATCCACTATTAGTCTGAAAAAGAAAAAACAAACAAACAAACCAAATACCCCACTGAAATAAGATGAGAACAACATCAGTGAGTGAGAGCAAATTAGCGTTTCCTTTGTCACATCAAACTGCCAACCCACTCCAAGAGCTGCCCAGCACCACAGGAGAGGTGCATCCATCTGTGGGGACACAGGAACAAAACGTGCCAGGGACAGAATGGGTGCCTCCTGGGAGCAGTGGGTCTCATGAGATGAGAGCAGTCCTGAGGCCAACTTACACTGGCCCCTTTCAGGTGGGCTCATGCATTGAGGCAGCACTGACTGAGGCAAAAAAGATTGTCCCAGTTCTCTGGGCAGCTAAAGTCAGAAACGCAGAGAAGAATAGGTAACATTCAACATCTGTTGATCAAGAACTGAAGAACGTAACTAAGGAATTTTTTACCTTAAGCAATAGTAACTGAAATTTATGGTTAGAAATTATTCTGTGTATATTTACATATGCATATGTATTTGTACCTTCCTCTACAAATTTGCATACATAGGCCCACCAAACAAGAGAATTATTTTATACAACTCTTCCATAAAATTGCTATTCATTTGTTATTAATTATTATAATAAATTATTTAAGAATTCATTGTCTTTTCTTGTAGCTCTGTAGAAATAATGAAACAGCAACATGACTCAGTGACAGAGCATTTGGAAAGCTATAGAGAAATGCAATACATAACAGGCTTCTTAAAGCTAAGAAGAAAGAAAAGCTACAACTACTTGTCTGAAATAAAAAAAATTACATTAGGCTGTACTTTCTTAGATCATGGAGCTGCTGCACCATTACCAGGCAAAGTGATGCCTAAAGAGCTATATATTCTTACTTAAAAATATAAAACAAACAAACAAACCTCCTAACAACGAAAACTCACCAAATCCCCAAACAAAACAAAAACCAAACCCAAACCAATCTCCCTTTTCTCAGTCCCCCCAAGTCTCTCCTAATAAATTCTTTGAAAAAGTAATGTATTGCAATGCATTTTCTTAAGCAAGAGGTTTCTACCACATATCTCAAAATGTATATGTAGACATCCATATGCTCTGAACAAGGGCCTGTCAGGTAAATTTCCCAGTTTCAATTTCAATATTCACACTAGGTATTATTTACTAGTCCTGCACTGTTGCCAGAACTTAAAATAACTCCTACCTTTTCAAAGGCCCATTTATCATGGGAATGTTCAGCATACTTGCTTACAATATACTCCAACTTCTCAGGAAGTACAAGGCTGTAAGCAAAGAGAGCTATAGTCATTCAATCATAAATTACTGAGGTCTGATTTATGAAAAAAATGTCAGCATAATACAGCACTAATCAAAATGCTTCACCTCCAAATGAAGGCAAGGCATTTGGCATGGCAATTCCCTATTCTTTAAACAAAATGCCACAAAAAAACCCCATACCTATAATGGCATTTACAGAGAACCTTTAAGCATATAAGGGTCACACTTTCTAGCAACTGAAATCACAATGAAAGAAAAATCTGCTTCACTATAATCTACAGGTAATTTTGTTGCTAATTCTTAATACAGAATAATATTAACATGGATGTTTCACAATGCATAATGATGGAAGGATAAGACTTTAATAGTAAGACCAAGCTAGTGGTCCTCAGTTCTTGAATATAAAGTCTGTATTTTAAAAGCACAAGATTATTAGTAAGGCCAAATATCTATTTAAACATTATTTGCTTATTTTGCCATATTATGCTTCTGGAGATCAATTCTCAAAATTAAGTGAAGATTTTATAAAAATTGGGCTACAGACCAATTGAATCACCAGATTTTTGTGATCTTACAAACTGTCATAATCATATGCAAAATAAGGATGGTTTCTAATTAATCTATCTCAAACATTTGAACTATTAGGCAATAGGGTACATAATGATTATAGAATTTACTATTTTCTCTGAGGACATAAGATGGAAATATTTAACATCTGTTCAGGGCTGAGAAGAATATGGTGTATGTCTGGTAAACAGGACGTGTTGCAGTGAAGTATCTGGCAGAGGGAAGCAAAAGTCCCTTTACTACTTCTGAAACTTCTAATACCACTAACATGTCAGTCACCAGCCAACTCCCCCTACAGAAGATAAAAAAAAGGTTAATAAGGAATAAGTATAAAAATATTTAAGGGAAGGAAACCACTATGAATTACATGACTCACTTTGATGTGCTGACAGGTTTGGGATCAAAATTTCCTTCTGGATCCACTGAAGTCTGCTTTTCCAAAGTTGACATAATTCGTGTATCTAAATAATCAGGGGGCAAGGCACCAGCTATAGCACTTAGACAAGGCAAAGCCATTCGAAAGAGCTCTGGATCATACTTCTGCAGGAGAGATAGGAACTGGTTGGAAAGTCCAATAGAAAAATATGCAAAATGTTAGTGAAATCCACACAGCCATAGCCATGTACAAATATTAGAAGAAGCAAACAGTAAGTCGCATTTAAAATTCAAACATAGAGCGGAATTATTGTTGCATGACATCTATTTTCCATTATATCAACACGATATATTCTCAAGACTACTGAGATTGGCATAAGAGTGTGCTGACACTGTGTACGTGTATGCAGTATGAGTCCAACTCGAGCTTTCTTTGGGCCATGAAGGTCTGGATAGGGAGGAAAAAGGGTTGTTTGCCTTTATCCTCTGTAAAACACTGCTTTAGTTCTAAAATTACTAATTCCTGCAGAATTAGCAGAAGCCATTGTCATTTTGTCTTTCTTTCACCCAGCACTATTTAATGTTAAAATGAGGATGTTAAAGGAAATTGTGATTTACTGGAGCAAAGTAATTTCATTATTTTTAATGACATCAAACCTGTAAATATCTTAGAACAAAAAAGAATGGTGGAGAAAACTGTAGGTCAGCAGGCCAAATTTACTCAACTCTTTTTTCTCTGGGCCATTTACAGAACAATTAAAATGTTGTTATAGAGAGCTACCATATTGGCAGAAACACATCATGTTAATTTATCTGTTAAAATCTAAGATGCACATTTGATTGCATCAGGTACTCTTGTCCCTCTTCACACTTGTGAAAGCAGTAAGAGAGGGATAAATGTTGCTAAAAGAAAATACAAATAAAGCTTAAAAAGCCATTTCAGAATAATGCAGAGACCATTTTTATGTCCATATTATAAATCAGAATGCCTCGAGGAGCAATCATCTAAATCTGTTGTTTAGAAAGAGAACATAAATTCAGCAAGGCACAAAGAATATGATTTTTTAATTGTCCTAAAGCAAAACCTGATTTTTTTAATTTGGCTTAATTTTTATCCCAAGCAAGCACAAAAACTGTTTACTCAGTAAGACATTTCTCATATCAGAAATGCAACTTTTCCTTACTGAGAGAAAAACTGAGTAAGTTAAAAACTCCCAATATCACACTTTGTAACAGAAAAATGGAAAAGTGTTTTTTTCATAGTGTATTGCATCATATCTCTTCAGCTGGGCAATAACTGGAAAAACTAAAGATATATAAATATATATTTGAAGACAGACAATGTAAATTTATTCTGCATTTACTGACAGTTTGATAAGCACGTACATATATTTATCAAAATTATTTTATGTAAGTAAAAAGTAATTTAAGATGTTTAGTAAAGCCAATATAGGAGAGCAGACAACACTGAAATGTAAGTGCAGTGGGAACTAAACATTACATGCATGTGTGTGTACATATATATATATATATACACACATACATATCTCCTCATTAGTAGTGTAAAGCTTACGAGTATATCAAGCAAAGATTTGACATTTCATCGGCTTGGAAAGAATCTTTCAAGATTCAGTATTCAATTTTTCACTTCATTAAAAGCATTCATTGCTGTATCTCCCATATTAGATGAAACCATTAAAATAGGAGCTTTCTGATCTTGGCACAGCAAATTATCACTGTAAAGCTTTTATACACACCCCATAAAGTGATGTGAATTACAGCCATTACCTTATGAGACAAGGAATCAAATATTCCCCAGAAAAGTTTTTCAGTTAAATGTAATTCTTCTTCTGCTGCAATTCCATAGCTTCCCATTCCAGACGGCAGACAGTAGTATTTCCAGCACTGCTCGTAGTGATTTGTCAGAAGCTAGATTTTTCAAGAAATAAAAATGCATGTGAAACATTTCTATTTAAGAAAATAAAAAACCTGTTATGTTAAACAGTTACAGGAGTAGTATTATTTGTGTCTGTCTCTCCACTTTCAATGGCTCAGAATAATAGTCTTTCTTCTTTTTCTTTTTGGAAGAGCACCAGAGCCCATATTGTGAAAGTATAAAGCCTGTTTTATCTCCAGCTCCTGCTGAGGGATTCTCAATGATTACAGAAAGCAGCAAAATTTCAGAATTGTCACCATTTGAGTACAGACTAGCTCATGGGATAAAAATAGAGACAATGAAATGGGTATCAGGCAGGACATGGTAGATTCTGATGAGAAGTTTTACAAATTCAAATTAATTTAACTACTGTCATTTGTTGTTGATGGCTTTGGTGTAATTCAAAACACTGCAAAAGACACCTGCAGTACACCCTCTTGGCTGAGACTGCTCAGTTCTGGAAAAATTGACTGAAAGAACTATCATACAGGAAATATGTAAAGTTAAAGAGCTAGTATATATGATTATTGGTGCACTTCCCACATAATTTCAAATTTCTACCAGTTTCTTCTGGAGAACGAAAAATTTCTCTCCTATGGAAATGAAAAAAAAATTCTTTTAGTATCATACTAGAATCTTGATTTTAGTTTTTACTGCAATTCTGTGTAAGAAGGGAAACTAATAATTAAAAAAACAGACCAAACTCTTTACACCACACTTTTAGTCAAAAATTTATGATGTTTTAGAGTACATTTGTGAGTATGGCCACTCTGCTTTAAAATATGATAAAATTTTAATGTTTTCACAAAAAGATTCTGACCTAAGATAAGGCTGTTTTAGCCCAACCAAAAAATGAAACAAATGTGACAGAATAGTTCTAAATAAGATTTATTTATCATCTAACAATTGTAATTCTGTTTTGACAGAATAAAAGGATAGATAAAACTTCAGTTACAGATTACACAAAAATAAAAGGTGAATTTTCCTCTCTGAGTCCTGTCTCTTAGATTTCTCTCAAAATTCATTCCTGGACTGTGCATCCTATCAAGAGTCATTATAGTTCATACAGCAGAAGAACTGTCAAGATTAACACTGACATTTAAATTGATACATTCAAACACTCTTTTGCTGAAGCAATGGGAAAGTCAACAGTTCTCCATACAAAATATCATAATCACCTTACTGTTTGCATTAGGCATGATTTAAAAAAGTTTGCAAACATTACATTCAATTTGAAAGACTACAAAACAGAAACATCATTTTCAATTCAGTAGCAATTTTACATTGCTTTACCCTTCCCATTCTGTTTTTAAAAACAAGGCAAGAACAGTTTATTTTGAAGTTTTATGCTGGATAGATGTACAGAAAATAAAGTATTTACCTTGAGAGGCATTTTACAGTATTCATTGAGCAGGGGTACATCAAAAACTAGCCTTCTCAACAGCTGTTGTAGCATAGAGGGACGCAAATGGCTGTAAATTTTAAAAATAGGTGTTACTAGCAAAATTCATACAGTTCAGTGCAATTGCGATAAAAATTGAAGTCAATTTACATCTTGGGATACAAAACACTCATTAAAATATTTTGAAAAACAATGCTGGGTGCTTAAGGAACCTCACTATCTACCTATAGAAGGATATAACACAGAACATTGTGCTACCTTTGAACTCTCTGAAGTGAACAGACAAATCCACATTTCAGCTCCTGAGATAACACTGATCGTTTACTTCATGCAAAAATAAAATAATCTTAGGTCTACAAGAAGTTGTTAAAATATGTACCTTGCACAAAAGAAATTAATTTGTACCCAGGTATCATACGTACTGGCAAATAGCAAGCAGGCATTCCTCAATAGCATCTCTTTGAGCTTTCGTGAGGGACCGTCCCTTGGATAACCTATATATTGTGTGAAGCATGGAGTCAACCAGAGAGGCATGATGCTCTGTTCCAGAAAAGAGGGGAGCACATCTTTTGAGTAATGGAAACACAGCTGAGCAAATATATCTATTTAGTGCGAGAGCTGCCTCTGTGGTACTTAGAGAAACCTGTATGAAGTAGTAAATGATTGTTAGTATCACACTGGATAAAGGTCACTAACTATGAAAGCTATAAAACATAACAATGTAATAGTCCCTAAGTCTCCTAAGTGGCTGGGTGCTACTATGACATTCTCAGTATGTATATGGGGACTAAAAACGTTTCTTTTTCAACTGGAGAAAATCCAAGCCATCCCTTTATGTCCTGTCTCTTGCAGCCCTGCATTCTGAACAGCAGCAGAAAAGAATATGCAGCTTCTATCTTTAAACAGATTAGAAAACCCCACTAAGCATTAAATAACACTTGTCATCTCAATCTCTTCATACACCTGGGTTTTCAGAGTAATTATTAGAAACAAACATGAAATAAAAGCAACCATCAGGTCTATTCTATTGCACTATACTCAATGTACTTGTATTATTGTAGAGCCTGTATCAGAAGATTTTAAACTGCTTTTACATTTCACAAGGTACTACTGAATGCTTAAATCAGACCTATGCACTGTAAATTAATAGTAAGTGAATTAATATTGATTTTTATAGTGAGCAGATAATTCCTCTTTTTTAAAAGCTGTTTTGACTTGAAACTCCAGGTTTTTACACTTACAGGGCCACTATATCCAGCCACTGCACCTAAACAAAATAGTGAAATACATACTGTATCCAAAGAGGCAGAAGCTCTTAAATCTGGTAAAAATCCAACTTCCAATAGGTGAAGGAGGAAGCTTTGGTCCTTAATACCATAGACACGGTCCAAGAAGAGTACCATGGGTGCTTTATGATCAGGACAGAAACTGGCAGACATGTCTGGCTCATTTACTGTGCCATCTAAACAAATATACAATGCAATTTTTAATTGTAGATAACTGATAAAATCAAGAAACAAGGCAATGAAAGACAAAATAATTACATTTAATGTGTAAAGTCACATACTCAAAGAAAATTACATTCTTGTTCAGTTTTGTTCTATGCTGAAAAAGAATCATTTAGAATACTAAGAACACTTTGAATACTTCTTTATTATTTAAAAAACCCTATTGTTTTGCAATTTAATTATCTCTCAGTCTTAAATGAAAGCTTAGAAATGAATGGTAAAATATTCTACAAATGACTGGATAATGTGGAAATATGGAGGGATGAGCCCAAGCTTAAATATTTTACCTAAAGAGGTAGCATCTCCAGAGCCACCGCTGGAGACAAAGTACTGGCCCATTGGTGTGATCCTTTAAAGTATTTCTTATGTTCTTACATTCCCTGGTCTATGGAGCAAATATCTGTCACTGGAGCAGCTCAAACTGATGGAGACCTAATCAAAATTTGCAGAACAGTTCTGTGTTTACATTCAACTCTAACAAAACTGCTCTATTTTTCTTGTGAAGGCTAATGTGGTAAAAGACTTTCAAAAAAGATAAACGGTCTAATGAAAGTATTGAAGTTACCTTTGTTAACTGTGGACAACTTTAGAGGTATACTTATAATCCCCACCAAATCTTCAGTTGGCACTAGGGATCGAAGAATTGACCTGATTCGAATAGCTTCCCCTTTTCCACTTTGAATAAGCTGTTAGAAAAATTATCAATTAAGAAATTCAGTATTGAGGGACATGAGAAAATTTTCCTCGAAATATTTCTATTAATATGATTTTTTTTCAAACACTGGAAGAAAATGTACAGAAATTCAATTTATACAAGAATGAGCTAAGCTGTCAAATTCAGCTGTTCCTACTTTTGTATCTCTTCTTATATTTGTATCAATAATTTCACAATATTATAAATTCCCAACAATGCCAAAAATTCTGCATTGGTAAGATTCCTACACCACCCAGATATGGTGATGAAACCAAAACTCATGACATGCCCATGTTAGCTGGAGAACCCACGGTGACAAGCTTTGAGCTTGCTTTTTTAAGCTACAAATGGATGCAGACCTGTGTGATGCGTCCATGCATTTTTCTACTATTTCTATGCTGTAAAATCTTCAAAAGGCATTTACAACAATGAGGTGAGGAATTCCTTTCAACTTCTAGCAGAAATCAGGTATTCATAGCCTGTGTCTGAAAATCTCTACCAGTAATTTTCATAACCTGAAACTACTGGGTCTGGCAAAAGAGAGCTACTACATAAAGCTAATAAACTTAATAGCTTTTGTAAGAGTAAGTAGGGAGGCCGCTAGCCAAATTTTTAACTCTTACTGTATTGGGATACATAGAGGATTTTAAGCTACTAAAGAATTTTAAGCACCAACAAGCAACAGTCAATCTAATAAAACCAAGTCTTGCACGTGGCTGTTACAGGCATTTACATATTTTTCCGTGTATTCAATGGTGTGAGCACCGTGTTTCATCAATGCACATAAAAAGCAGCCCTCTATCACATTCTTATAAAAATTATTTTTACGGCTTTCGAGAGAATTAATCAAGGATAAACTTCAGAAGTTATTATACTGGTCACCTAATTATGCAACTCTTGCTGTTCATATTTGCTTTGATTGTCATGTAAAAATTATCAAAAGAAGGACAAGGGTTGAAAAACACCATGGTTGTTTATTAACAGCTTGCAAGGAATACATCTATTCAGATACAGCAAGAAGCCATAAAGTCTACTTTCTGAAGGGAAGACGGCTTTGAATAGAGAAAGGTTTAGCTAGACATGTACAGTTATGTTTACAAATATCCTACATTTTCTGAGCAAGTGGTGAAATGAACTTACATGCATTTCTGGTGCACAACGTCCAAGTAAATCTATGAGAGCTGAGTAAAATGACATGATTGCATTTCCCATGTGCACAGTCTCTTCTTCTTCCTCCTCCTCATCACTGAAATATTAAAAATAACAGTGAGCAATTTTGCTAATATAAGTTTTATAGCTCTTCTCTGGAGCTAGAGACATGATCCAGAGACTATTCACCAGACGTACTCATCCCTCTGGCTCCAGACTAAACGGTTTTTGTCCCCAGGGTAAGCATGCAGGCTAACTGTAATAGCTGACTTCACATGAGCCTCCTACCTTCCTCTTTTACTTTACCTTAACTTTAGCTTCATTCCACAGCAGTCCTATTGTTTTGTCCTTCAGGCTTTTTCTCTCTGTAATTCTTATTCCACTTTTATCTAGCTAATGCTTTATGAATACCATATGACAACTCCTTGTGGATGTGAATCTCTAATTCTCTCTGTTTGTGTAATGCCTTCCACAACAGGGTCTATTATCCACACACTGCAAGCATGATTGAACCAGCTATTAAATCCTCATTTACCGAACAAGCATTCACATCTACTTACCCTTCTCTTTTATATGCCTGGGAAGGAAGGTCACGACTAGGATTCTCTGAGATCCTGATAGCTTCCTGCATAGCAGCCAGCAAACCATTTCCTCCTTCTCCCCTAAGGTCTGGCCCAAAACACTCTGGCCGTCGAATAAGGAGCTTGACAACAACACTTGCATTTTCCTCAACACTTTCACCTGAGGACCAAAAAGCACTACACATATTTTCTCCTGAATCATATTCTTAAGTCAGAAGAAAACTTCTTTTTCTCCTAATTATTGCAAAATATAAAACAAGTCCTCATCCTAATGCACTGGAGTTGCGATTTCCCTGCAGCCCATGGTGCAGACCATGGGGGAGGCAGCTGTGCCCCTGCAGCCCATGGAGATCCACAGGGATGCAGAGATCCACCTGCAGCCCCTGGAGGAGGCCCACACTGAAGCAGGGATGCCTGAGAGGAGGCTGTGAGCCTGTGGAGTCCTGTGCTGGTGCAGGCTCATGGCAGTGTCACCTGCAGACCTGTGGAGAGTGGAGCCCACACTGGAGTAGGTTTCCTAGTGGGACTTGTGGGGAACTCACTCGAGCAGCCTGTTCTGGAAGGACTGCACCCCATGGAAAAGTGCCCCACATTGTAGCAGTTCGTGAGAATTTTTGCCCATGGGATGGATTCACGTTGGAGAAGGTTGTGGAGGATTGTCTCCCATGGGAGGCACCACATGCTAGAGCACAGGAAAGACTCTCCTCCTGGAGGAGTGGCAAGAGTATACTGGTGTAACCCACACTCCTGGTCTTCCTGTGCCAAGGAATTCCTAACATGATTTGCTACCATGACTACAGGTTAATCTACTCAATTTTGTGATTTGCAAAAAATTAAGAAAAAAAACCCTATGAAGATTCAAAAAAAAAAAAAAAAATTACAATAAACATACACCAATAGTCTTGTGTTTGTAATTAGAAGAGTATGCATTAATTACATCTCTTCAGATTTAACATTTTTTTTATGGTTAGGAAATTAATTTAAAGGAAACCTTTTGATGGAATCTGGAGGCCAAGAAATTAGACTTACTGTTAGCAAAAACTGCAAATCGTAAGAATGACAGATAACGTTCACCCTCTATTGGGTTCCATCCAATGTCTGGATATCCTTTAGCCAGCAATACTGGACAACTCTGCAGGCCACAACCAGCCAGGTAGGTAACAACCTGCAATACAGAAATTATCATTTATTCATGTGCTTGGAAATACATTTCTAAAAATAGCTATAAGCCAGAAGGAGCTGCTTTTTTTTTTTTTTTTTTTTCCTAATCACAAGATTTTTTTTATGTTCTGGGCATTTAAGCTAATAATCTAAAAACATAGCTCATTATTTTACCTGTCATAGGGGTTTTTTTAATGAAAAGCACTGGCACACTTTGTTTCTGAAGTAACGTAATTATATGATGACACAAAAATACAACATGAACAAATGTGGAATGTGAAAAATAGAATAAAATCTTGTATAATCCAGATCTTTTCAACAGTACATACATGACAACTAAAATACTGATCAGCTTTAAAATCAGATCAAAAACCATGTATTGTTTATTTGCTACAACAGCAAAATAAAAACTGCATCAAATGGTTATATTATGTAATTCTAATTTAAAAGGATATGAAAACCATCACAATTTTTCAGAAGAATGATAAATATCAATGAATAGTTTTAAGAGTCTGAACCCAGAAAGACTAAAAAATTTTGGTAGTAAAAAATCTTTAACACAATGTCTCTTATCAAGAAGAGTATCTTTAACTAAGGGAAATCTTTGAGAAATTATGACAAATTTCTTTAATTATAGCTAACTGAATTTCAGAAATACATACAGAAAAATTTCCTCATTCACCTAAAAGGAAGTTTGCAGCTAACCGTGCATTGCAAATAAAATAAAAAAATCATGGTTTTGCAAAGCATAGCACATGAGCATGCTTATAGCACTTAAAGTAGGTAATGACCACGAAGAATCTTCCATGAACTTGTAAAAAAAAAATAGAAATTATAATTCCTCAAAATGGTAGGCAGCCAAAATGGATGGCAAAAGGGAGATATATGATGAGGTTATACTTAGTCATTATCCAGTGTCCTGAGAGAGAAAATTTAAGAAGAAGAATTTTATGAATTTAGGAAGAAGAATTGGATGTCTGATGATACAGTATAAAAATTGTCTCCAAAAGGCTGCAACAGTGGAAAATGGGCTGATGTGGAAAATCTGCTTATTGCAGCATGCAGTGAGGAAGTTACTCAGAGCACTCTGTGGAAAAAGTATGTAATTCCTAAATAATGCTTGATAGTTTTCAAGCATTTATTCAGGAAATATAAGTGAATACATACTTGCAGGGGTCTAGAAATGCAGCTTATAAAAATTTTGAGAACATCAGTAGTATAAATCTCTTTCTTCTAAGATTTTACAATGTTACCACCAAGCCATATATTTTTAATCTATTCAGTTTGCTATAGTATGTCACTAAGCCATGGGATACATTTCTTGTGCAATCCTCCACCATCCACACAGTCACACATTTCCAGTAAAAAGAGTTTTGTAGGTAGCAAAGCAATGCAGACTCCCCAGACAGCTGCAGAGGAGAGCAGCTTTATTGCAAAAACCAGGATGTTTTAAGCAGTTAGGCCTTTATCAGTTTACACAGTTTTAAATCATAGCAAACATAATTCAACCAACCACCATACACCAGGATGTGAACAGGTAATGTTTACATAATTTGTTTTTCCATCTCTAATTCAGCTGAGTCACTTTCCCATAGTCCTTTTCTGCTTAGCCGAAGTAGCCAGCCTGAGCCATGATTTTGCAAGGGTAACAAGGCCCTTATTTTATAAAGCTTTACCTATGTACAACAAAGTTTAAATTTGCAATGGCAAAAGATCAAAAGTTAAGTTGTCTATGTGTAATTTATTTGCTTTGCACACAGTTTTTTACAGTATAAACTTTAGTCACATGGAAATGCTGTATCGTTCTGTGAGTAGTGTGTCTGTCACATCCATCAGCTAATATCCAGACAGTATGAGTTTGCTCTAATTATTTAGTATATAGATTTGTTTACTGAATAACGTCCACATACTGCACTGGATAAAGTTATTGTCTCACCAAAGGTCGTACACTGCAGCTGCATTATGATTCTCACAGCTAAAATGACCAATGAATCTGAGAAGCCCAGTCTGAAGCACATACCACCTGATTTTTTCAGCATAAAATACTGCTTATATTACAGCTGATATCTGTTGCTGTTTGAACATTCAGGATTTGTACAGTGCCAAGTATTTCAGTAAGCAAAGTGCCAAGCCTTTCAAGGTAAGCAATCAGTAAACGAGAAATATGGTCAACAGTGAAATTTAGTTTAAGTGACTTTCTCTACAGTAGTTTCCATGAAAATATAAGACAGTCACTGGAAGTGTTCCAGTCACTATCAATCCCAAAGATTGAAATCAATACCATTTAATTTTTTATTAATGACAGGACAGAGTGTACTCAGCAATTTTGCAGGTGATAGAGAATTGCTAATTCTTCTCAACAGCATATTGCCTAGTAAGTATACTGCTGTGCTGTCTCACATCCTTTCCATTTATATACTTGTCTGCCTTCCTCAAGATATTGCTGTAATATGCCCATTTATTTCAATTTCACAACTTTTCCTCTCCCACACCATATACTGATCACAGTCCCATGAGTTCCACAGTCACCACAGGATCCTGTCATACTGCACAGAGATTTTCCCTGGGTTCAGCTATCATTTAGGTGTTTGACTGTTCTCTCCATTTATATTAAACCCTGCTTTCTGTTTTCTGTAGCCCAATGCTCTGCTACCACATCTAACTTCTATTACCTACTTTCCTCCTCTTCTGACTGTGCACTTCCATCTTTAAATCTGTTTTCCTCCTGTGATATACAATAACTTTCAGGCCATTTTTTATATTTTACCACATTTTCCAGTTCATTCTGCCTCTCCTCACATCCCTCTTTATTACTAACCATTGCCAATGACTTGAATTCTGGATTCAGTTTCCTATTGACCTTACCCTTAAAATCCTCTTTCACCTTTTGTATTGAAATACCCTCCCTTCCATTCTCTTAGATCTAACCTCCATCCCCACAAATCTTTATGATTTAAGCCAAAAGACCTGTGTCCTTTTTTTAACATTCTCCTATTAATTCTCAATTTTTTTCCTCCTCAAACAACACTGCTTGATACTCCTGCTTCATGTCTTTTCTCTTGCTATCCTTTCTACCTGATAACAATAGTGAAAGGATACAGAAGATAGAAATCCCTTTTGCTCTGATTACCAGTAAATATAAAGCAAAATCAGGGAAAATACTGCTCAGTCAACCTTACCCTGAAACAACATGTACCTAGAATGGGTATTTCTGAGGACAACATATTTAAAAACTACTATTACCAAACTTGCTCTTTTAAACCCTTTTAGCACAAGTGCACCATTTAATAAATGGGTAAATAGGTCGGAGTGGCCACCTTGTCAAGATCTGGCTCCTCCAATGCGAGTGCAAGCTCGTTGTTGTCCATTACAGAGGCTGCTGCCACATCGAGTGGTGTCGAACCCCTCATTGAAGGAAATGCTGCAGAAAAAAGTTAATACAAAATAATTAAATGGAGTTCGCAGTAATCACATTCATGCAGCAGAGGGCAGCAATCACGCTGGAATATGGAACATAAATATATTCACAGTATGTTTTAGGGCAGTTCTTCATCCAAGAACATGGTCAACAGTTTTTAATAAAGTGAAAACGCTGAAATTTTTTCTGACTTCACATACCTATCTGTAAGCATACTCAACCCCTGTTGTTTTAAATACAGATGAAAAAAATCAGTATTAACAGTATAGAAAATCAGAGGAATACTATTTCCTCTAAGAGACCAACATGTTGGCTATGTAATTCTGCACAGCCTTATCAAGGCAAGATTTTAAAACATGCCTATTGTTAGCAAAAAGAGACATTTCAAGCTTCAATTACCTGTTTTCTTTCTTTAATCTTTTCCAGTTTTCTGTGTTCATTATGGCCAAATGCATGTATGAACAGCTAAATCACTGTGAAATCACATGCTATCTTGCCTTGAAATATCTTCTTATTATAGCTATCTTAGCAAATTAAATTTTCATTGTGTTACAAAATCTAATGCGCATGCATTAGAAATCATATATTCAATGTTCAAAAGGAAAAATATGAAATTTACTTCAATAGCCTAAACTGTAGAGGCTAGGGAAATTAAAGCAGATGAAACAGGCAAGCACCATAAGGAGTCAATTTAATCTTAGATTTCAAACCACAACTATTTTGAATAGAAAAATGTCAAACCATATGTTTAATAATAAATTTTTCAAGGTGTTTTCAGATTCAGACTATTCTGTTTCTAATACAACTTGTAGACAGACACGTAAGCATGAAACAAAAGTGAAAAAAAAATAATTAAAGGTGAAACAACGAGGTGGTTTAAGCATATTTCAGCCTGCTATACAGATTTGACATCAGTCTTATGATATCACAGTTGCTCCTACTCTTGCTTTTAGGTGTTGCAGCTACAAGGCGTACCCAGGCCAACACTGCTGTTTTCCAGTAAGTAACTGAGATGCTCAAACATGGCCTTTTGGTTTTGACGACTAATGCGACAGAAGTAGCACAGGAACCGACAGCAGCTTGCCACCATCTTAGGAAAAGCGATCTGCTGAAGAAGAAAGTTGACAAAGCAGTGAAATATGTTAATTACCAATCTGTTCCAGTTCTTCTTCCTGCACTCCTAACAAGGAAAGTATGGTGAAGTTACCAGGGTGATAAGCAACTAACAGTTTCTTTGGTTCTAACTTAAGAAAGGACCCATATTTCCTTTTAACTTTTACTTTCATTAGGCCATTAAAGTGTTGAAAAACCATTTTTCAGAGCACTATATGTGACATACAAATCTGAATTGACAAGTTTCTACCTTCCCACCATTCCTTCGGAGACAATACATTTCTCAATACAGACTCATGATTAACCGTTTATTCCAAGTAGCTGGAGATCTAGCTTAAACAACCTGCAGCCACAACCTAGAAAAATGCCCAATCCCTGAACCACAGACTACAGTTCATGATTGCTCATTCCCTCTCTTGAAGCTACAACACTGAACAGAAAGAAATGTTCATGAGGTACCTACTGTCTAGATGCAATTCATAATGACAGAGACATAAAATAGGTTATTTTGGGTGGCCAAGCACATTTAATGGCACAACACCAGATGACTAATCAGTTTTCTCAGTCAGCATTTCCTTTGAAGGTTATCATGGTAATTTTTGTAGATCTGTGTTACTAAAATTTTATAGGAAAACATTTTAAATAAAATTAGAAGGCATTGAGGGTTGTCGTTGTTTTGGGTTTCAGGTTTTTTTGTCTCCTTTGTCTCCATGTACAAGGTGTAGCAAAACCAGGGTGTTGTAACACCTATAAATTAGCAAAGTAATAATAATTTTATAATTAATTGTAACTTGCCTTAAAATTCAACAGAAAAATTAAAACTGGTATATGAGTAATTTGTAAAACTGCAATGGTACAGGCAGATGAAATGTATAGGCATTTAAGAGAATTATATAAGCAATATGACCAAAGAGACAAAGAAAGAGTGGTGCAGCTGCACATAGAAGACAATCAAGTTATGAAAAATTGAAAGACAGAGAAAAGATCAGCAAAAGATAGAATATTGGGCTGAAAATTGTTCCAAATACCTAAGAAATATGAGTGGCCAGGCAAAAGGATATTAGATAAGGAATATTGGGGTCAGAGGAGACTCCTCTTTTTAGGGTGGAGGCAACAGGATAAAAACATCAGGCATGAGCAAAGTGAAGAAAGAAAATATTCACACTTCACTTCTCACTTTCCTCAAGAGTGGAAATTTTCTGTTAGGTTTCTCAAAATTTATACCACTGCCTTTAAAATAACATGTATATATATTCAAGCATAACACAGAGAAAAGAGAACACATCACTGCAAGAAAATTTTTGCTCAATTCAAGTACATGAATTTGAGCATTAAAATTTAAATTTGGTTTAGTCTCTTATTAAAATTTAATGTTCGTAACACTTCATTTAAGATGAAGACATAATTTTTCCTACCAGAGCTACACCTTCAATAAATGGAGTTGAAGTACATATTTAATTTAAGAACAAAACATTTTACAATCCTATTACAAGAGAAATGAAACAACTCGAACACCTCAGGTTTTTAAAATCAAGTCTAGGCTACTGGATTTCTTCTCCCTCTAGTAAAATAAAAAAGACACTATGTGTCTTTTCATTATTCTTTAGGTGTCTTTTCATTAATGAATACTTTAATTTGGACAAGCAAAACCTAGTTTACATGGGATATATTTTTGTTCACTTCTTAAGCATCCTAATGTATTTTTGGGGAAGTTCAAAATGCAAAATACATAACAAATTGTGGTGAAATTACCTGAGATTTATCTCCTCCAAGCACATTGACCATCACATCCATAACAGTCTCATGCATGCCCAAGACTCTCATTAAGTTAGGATGCTGATAAAACACCTTGTTGTTCATTATATCCCTAAAATGGAGAAAAGGCAATTTGTTTTTTAAGACACTCCAAATTAACATAAGTCAAAGCATTGAGATTTCAGAAGTATGCATTCATTGTTTTAACGTCATTTTAAATTCTTAGAATTTAGCATAACACAAAAAACAACTGAGAACAAAATGCTTCACATTTCAATATGCTGTCATTCCTCTAATTCTCATAGATGCTTCATAATAAGACTATCAACCTCCAAATTATTTCGAGATGGCAATTCTTCATCTCTAAATTGCTCCTACCATCTGTTCTGTTTAAATTAAAAAAAAAAAAAATCTGTGATGATCTAAGTGTAATAGAATATGTTTTGTTAGGTTTTGAGAACAGAGATCAAGAAAATGAAATCTAATCAGTCATATTTCTGCAGTAATCTCTTAATTAATTTTCTCTGTTCACAAAATAAAGTCAATAAATAGACTTAGAATTTAAGGTTATCTGTTATATGTAGTGCATCAGTATTTCCAAATTCTTTCAGAAGTGACATAGAGGTCCATTATCAAGGACTATTTTAACTTTTTCACTCTGCCCACCATTCTCTCAACATTTTCTAGAACCTGCTATGTTGATTTCATAATCCAGAAGACAATTTATGTGTTTCAAAATAATCCAGGGACTAGATTTCAATAGAATCCAGGGATTACTAACATTTTATGACAACCTGTTAAAAACACATGGCAAAAACCAGGAATCATGCCTGCTTTAAAGAAATACAGAGAATGGATGAGTCTCAATATAGCACCTCTTGGAAAGTGTTTATATACATACAATGTTTAGGCAAAATTTGTCCTTTATCTCTCATATAAATCTCAACAAATTTACAAACTCAACTTCAAGGACAAATTGGGTAATACTGTTGCACACTGCCTAATGAGTCATTGCTAATTCAAATTAATCAAGCCAAATGAAAAATTAGTCTCCGCAACTTTTACAAAAACAGTATAAATTTTACATTGAAATAGTAAGAATAATGGAGCTTTCTTACAATTGTTGTAAAGGAGAGAATTTTTTAAATATTCCTGAAGAAAGACAAGCAAATGTAGTTCTCAAGTAACAATACTATAATTTTCTCTCTTTCTAAATGCACATTTTAATAAAGTAATTTAGTTTCTGTGATTTTTTTTTTTCCTTCCAACATTAAATGGCCCAACCAGCACTTAGTCACACAAGACAAATAACAAACATGCAGGAATGCATCATAATACCACACTCAACAGAGGTAATTTTATAACAAAGTTGAAGAAAATATTCTCCCATCATCTGGTGCTATATAAAGGAAATTTCTTTTGAATTTCCAATTGAAAAGATGCCTGCAAGTTTATTCACTCATACACAAACTATAAAATGGGCTTTGAGTTTGGGAAAAATGCAGTATAGATAGACACTAAAAATTTTTTAATTATCTTTTTCTCCAGAGCTACTAAAACATGTACTTTGATTAGGGTTTAAGCATCAGGTTTAACTGTAGTAAGGAGTCCATTTTCTTTAGATAATGCCTTAATTCACAGAAACTTTCACCCATCTGATACTGTTAGAGAGATCAGTTGGATTCACCTTAGAATTATATGAGAAAACTTAAATCTCTGGTACATATTTATGCTTCAGTACAGTATTAATTTTCACTTAGGAACAAAAATTACATGTTTTATTAATATAACAAGAAGCTTCACATCAACTTAAAAACAAAATTCTGTTAATTCCATACCCTAATCCATTAATCATTAGCAATTCCTCCTCTTTTCCCATCCTCACACTGAGAAGTGAGCGAATCTGGCCCAGTGCTGCGAGCAGATTAATGGTATCCTTCACAGAGGCAGCACTAATAGTGTATGCTTTCCTCAGGGCTTGCAGTAGCTCACCAATGCTGTCATATTGCCTACGAAGGAGGCTGTACATAATCCGAACTAATTCAGGATCTTGGATCTGATCTTCCTGGGACCAGCGCACCATTGTCTGCGATATGAGTTCTTTCAGTGTAGCTAAAAAGGAAAATATGCTAAATGTTACTGGCTCTTCCAACAGAAAATATCAAAAATGTGTATTATAGTAAAATATGTAAGAGTAGACAACAAAGAAGTTTTAAGAAACCACAAGCAGACTGAACAGGACTTTTAAATTAGAAAAACAACTTTCAGAGCTTTTGAGGTAAGTGCAATGTTCTTAAGAGATAGAAAACAGTAAACATCTACTTAGGATTCAAGTCCATCCCAGCACTTTTGACAACGAAAACCTTTAAGTTGACTGTGACTCTGAGAATCATCCTTATAAAGTAAACGTTACACTTAGACTTAATTTATCTCTCATTTCTATATCAAGTCACTGTCACTTGGGAATGTACTTTCTAAAAACTTTGTATTGTTTGGAACTACAGAATAAATATTGCTTGAAGCACTTGTGTTGTAGACATTGCAAGTTCAGTTGCTGAAAACAATTTTGCTGAGCCAAAAGTTCAGGAAATTTACCTGAAAACTGGACACATGTTCCAGTCCTTGTTCCAACAAATGTTCATGCTTGATATCAAGTAGAACAGGAATAACCACCTTACCTCTTAAAACAATGCAAGTTTTTTTCATTTATTACCAGAAAACCTACCCCTTGACTTTCCTGAAGTTCTTCCAATGGCAAAAACAGCTCCCTTCCACTTTCCATCACTGATGTGTTTATAGACAGTGTAGATCCATTGGAGTTTGTGTCAACACTATTCTTTCCCTTGCTAACATTTCTATCTTAGTTTACTTAATATTGTATTTATGCACACCCATCATTAATTCTGACATTCTGTTCAATAATTAGGCTTTCAGTCTGTGGGGACAAATTCTGTACTTCACAGAGATAGTCCTACTCTTAGTGGCATGTCATGCCTTATCTCAGTTTTGACTTGATAGTTACAAAAGTCCTACAAACATTAACAGCAAATCATTGCCTCTGTCTTTATTTTCAGAGTTCTAACTTGTTTCTAAATACAAAATTTACTGATTCATCATTAATACTAGGTGGAAATTGCTGGCATTCCTCACATAGGTAAAAGTTCATTTGTGATAAGAAATGAATGTATGCTTAGAGTAAAGGAAAATTTATTTGTAGTAAATAGTTCCTACTTATGAATATTCACACTCTGAGTATGTTTGACCAAAGCCAAGACACCCCAGGCCAGAGATTTTAACATTGGAAAAAGGTACACATCATGCACACCACCACATCTCATCATGCACATAAGAGGATTTGGGGTACCTCCAACACCCATTTCCCTTAATCTCTGAATTCTGAATTTCCTGGTATGTAAAGGGAAAGTGCACACATAGGCTATAAACCTCAGAATCTCCACGTATAGTCAAGTATATTATATTAATTACATTATATTATATTACATTATATTACATATTACATTATATTACATTATATTACATTATACTACATTATATTATACTACATTATACTACATTATATTATACTACATTAGACTACATGATATGATATGATTTTTTTTTCGTCATGCTTTGAATTACTTAATCCATGTGAATATTTGCACTATATATCACTCTATGGAGAAGCCCAAGCCTGAAGAATCATCTGAAATTTCTAGAAAAATAGTCACTGTAGGATTATTTTTCCAGACTACACTTCTTGAAACCCAAAGCTCTGGTACATTAAATAAGTAAACTGCTCTGTTCCAAGGACCAAGCACCGTGTGCCCTGAGGCTTTAGGAGTGAATACATCCTGATTCATGACAATGGAATCCACACGAAACCTGGAGAAGAAATGATACCTCCAGATACTGAGTGGGTCCTGCTACTATTACAGAGAAAGCAGATGCTAACAAATGAGTCACTGGAGAATGAAGCCCTGTTTCATGCAGCATGTCAGACTGTTATAAGATTCAATGTACTTACAACACAGTAACAATCTTAACAGACCAAAATATGCTTTCAGATCAGGACAAACACTCTAAGGTGCTTTCCAGAGCAAGCAGATCATATAAGACGTGTCATGAGTTGTAAAATCTCTTTGCTGTCTAATCTCAACACAACTCTTGATGAAATTATTGAGCCTGAAATGAATTAAGCATTCCACATCTGTACATGGGCCTATGGCCAAACTGAGCCACTTGGAAAAAAAAGAAGAGTAACCATAATTGGTTGGCCAGCTTCAAGTCACTTGGAGAATCCTGCATATATCTGGATGGTGTTTAGAAATAGAAATTTAGAGCTAGAAACTCAATCTTGATATAGAAAGGAAATAAGAACCTTAGAAAAAATGTGTCCTAAAGGAAGACCTGGAGGAATTTGGCTTTTTGCCTTGCTTACTCCTCACCATACCTAGTCACTAGTAAGGATTGAAAACTCAAACATATCACAGCAAAGGCAAATTTTGTGACATTTATACCACACATCACCCTCGCTGGTGTGAACTCTCATGTGGCATGTGAGCACAGTGGCAGTGAGAATTAGGTGAGTTGTTCAAAGAGGCTCAACCAAAAGCTTATGCAAATAGTTGATGAATTGCAAGCTTGAAACAAATCTCACCTGTATAGACCATGAACACCCTTTGCATGTTATGGAAGACGGTATGGGAATGGATATGTACAGGAAGACTGCTCAGAATAAGAATTTTGTGATTACAGGTGTTTTAAGGGGGGGTTATGTATTTGTCTGTATTTGTGTGTATATGTAGCCTAAGAACAGGTAATAGAAGGAAATAGAGATAAGCTCTAAAGAAGAATTTTTATATTAAGAAAACCAAACCATAAAAATTAGAACTTCCCAAGTTTAGAATGCTTGAGTCTAGATTATTGTGCTATAATTAGCCTTTCACAGTCCTTTATAAAGAATATATAAATCTTCAAACCCTGAATTAATTATCTGGATCCAAAATCTTCCACTCATTTTAACTTCTTGTTTTAAAATGCATCTGAGATGTTCAATATGCAGAATAATCGTTCTAAGAGGCAGAAGAAACTTAAACACGTAGTCTCCTTCTTCAGCCCCTTATAAAATTTTATTAGGAAATACAGTCCTGTTGACTGTGTAAAACTTTAACGCTTGCATTATGAAATTATTTATATGGAAAGAAAACTTACTAGGAGCTTTCTCTTCTTCTTCCTTAGGCTCCAATTTTTCAGCTTTTGGCGGACCTTTGATTTTGTACATTAGTGAACGGAGTTTGCCAGTCAAGGAAGAATCTTCCTCTTCCTCTTCCTCTTCTTCTAGTGGAATACCTTAGCATAAAATAAAACTGCTTAGAAACAAAACTTAATCTTTGAAGTTTAAGTCCCTCAATATTTTAAAAATATTAAAATAGCTATCAGAGTATTTTTTTAACCAGCAAATTTCATGCAGGATAAAAGAAGAAGTAGTAAGGTCAGTAGTTTTAACACATAGAACCAGAAGCACCCTCAAATTATGCTCATTTCAGTACACATACTTCTTACATCCAGATTTATAGTATTCGTTTTTCACTATTATGACCAAAGAGGTGGTACCTTTTTAAGAGTCTACTATGGCAATTCAGTATGACTCATGGTCATATTTGATTAAATATGTGATCCTTTGTTTAATATTTCAGAATGTAGGCTAAAGAAAGAAGTGTATAGCTGAATCTTACAATACAGTACAGTTTTTCAGTAGAGCAATTTAGCAGCCATAAACAAATATATCAACTGAATTTAAAGCTGTAAGAAGGCAGACATTCAGAGATCATGTTGGTAATACATACTTCTCATGAAAATTTATACAATGAGGTGGGATGTCATTTTACCAGGTAGTTCACTACACTGCTTCACAACCATTCAAACTCTCTCACACCTCAGTGATCATCAGACAACACATGTTATATGCAGAAGCAAAGAACAACTAAACAGGCTCCCTTCAGATCAGAAATAATTGTGCCAAGCTGAAATGTAAGTTTTTGCAGTATTCTTATCAAAGAGAAATTGAGAAAAGGAAAAGTTTTTTAGACAGGATACTAGAGCCAGAACCTGAAGCAGAGGGGAGAAGAATAAACTGCAGTGGCTATAACTGGTACTAAACAATTAAATAAGAAAGAAAATAGAACATGTGGTATCAAGTTGGAGAAACTTTGCTGCTGGCAGCTACAAAGGGAGAGTGGAAATTATGACTAGGAGTGAGTAGGGAATAAAATTCAAAGGCATTTGGAGGGAATGAAAGAAGTCAAAATTGAAATTGGACAGTAAATCCCCAGGAATTTCAGAAATGGAATAAGTGAAAAGTCAAGAGAGAGGAAAGGATATAGTCAGTCTGAAAAAAAGTAAGAACATGAAACGTCACCAGTAATGAAAGGAAAGAGAAAGCAGACAAGGATATTAAAGGAAGAAACTATCTGGCATTGAACTAAAACCCAGGTCATGGACACAAGATGCTGGGAGCAGAACTCTTTAAAAGCTGAAAAGGATGAAGAAGAAATGCACTGGGATAACGAGTTAAGACAGTGTTGGACTGGGGTAGGTGAGGTCTGTGACTCCTCCAGATGGGGTCTCATTTACTGTTCCATATCATTAATTGCTCATTCTGCATCCTCTTATAGCTGCAATACATTCAGAAACTATCTCCTGCTGCTGGTGAATTGCTTTCTTCAAGTAGCAGAGAGGTCTGTGGATAGGTGCAGATGGTTTCAACCCAGATAACTATCAGTTTGATTTGATGCTAACAAATATGATGTAAATTTGTTTGGTTTTTTTGTAACCAAGAAATTGCACACAAAAAATATGATAGAGGACCATTATTTTGCCAGCAAAATTAACCACTCACAGTTAGGATGTGTTAGGATTAAGACTGCCTGAGTAACTATTTGCTTATACTCATTATGAAGAAGCCTTTAATTACTTGATTGCATACATAGTTTTCCACTTAGATGGCAAAGTATACTTAGTACTAAGAAGCTGATTAAACATTCCAAGCAGAACTCCTATTCATTTAATCTGCAGCTGTGATTGCTTAGTACTGATTTTCAGGACCGAGTCAGGACATAGATAATGGGGAGCACTTATCCTGAGCTAGCACCTCTGATAATTCTGTACAAAGTAATGAATATGGCTTTGCTTAGAATCAAGAGGATCTTTAAACTTCTTTAATCATGGGACGGCACTTTCTCTATCTTGAACTCTCATTCAAAGTACATGTTTATAATGTAGTAAACAAATAATAAAAGTATGTCCCTAAAAAGAAAAATCTCAATGCATACAATAGCTAATGTTTCACCTCATGAAATATGAAGAGTGATCAGGACCTAAATTAACTCAATGATCATACCACCCACAAGATTTTAAGCTAAAATTAAGTGATTGTGAAATTAAAACATTTCCAAGTAAATTTTAGGTCTTCCATAATCTTCATCCTGGAGTCTTAGAGTAGTCTGTGCTGCCAAACGTGCATTACTTTTGGAAACCAGAGGTCAGATCAAGGGCTAAGTGACTGAACAATGGAGGTGGCTGTAATAATTTATTATGAGAGATGGAATGAAAACAGAGAGAAAGAGGAGTAAACTGGAGGATATTAACTACTCATTAAGACTTGGAAGAAAAATGATGGAATGAAAGAAACAGTTTTTGGTAAGCACTTAGAAGCAAGAATGAATAACAATTAACAGAGGATTGTGAAAACCAAAAAATGTTAAACCAACTAAATTTCTGGCTTACAGATCAAAATCATGATTTTAAGGACTTCTAATGCTGTCTTGTACCACACTCTCAGAAGTAAATTGATGGAGCATAACTTAGTCACCCAGAAACCTACTCGTCTTTGGGTGAGGCTAAGGCTGAGGTAGTCGAAAAATTATAATTGACTTATCATGAAATCACAGTTTGCTTGTTTCTGGAGATTCTAAGAGGGTACTCAGATATAGCAGTGCAAAATAATATCAGAAGCCTTAACAATCCAAAACCAGACTGGTATAGGAGGCACCAAGCCTCCAAACAGAAAACAGAAACTTAATTACAGGTCATTAAAACAGTACAATTCCATGAACCAGGTAACACTTGATTTCAGGGATAACCAGCAAAGAAAGATTTATCAAACTGTATTGGTAAACGTTTGATAATGTTTAAGCAAAAAGGTGGACAAGGAGGAACTACCCATTAGGAATATCATGCTCTTCCTGGGGAAGAGATGAGATGCTCTCAACTGACTGTAATGATATTGGCCCCTTCTTTTTGGACAAAATGGGTGCCAATAACCATAGGACTAAGCAACACACTGGAAGAGTAACTATGAATATATCTACCAAGTAGATCAATGGAAAAGCTTGTTTATTTCAGTTTTAACTGCATAATTACTGGGAATGAACAGTAGTAATTAGATGACTCAGATTATAAATGTTAATAATTCCATGATTGTCTGAATAAAACTACGATTTCCATAAACTCAATAAACTAACAAACAAATAGACATCAAAAATCCACATAAAATTGCCCAGGAAATCCAGATTTGAGTGGGGACAATTAAAGCTGAAATAAGGAGTGAAAGAGTGTTCTATAATGACTGACTCTCACCGTTATGCATACAATAGGAAACTAAGCTAAAGCAAGCAGAGAACTCTATATCTGCTTGTTTTTATTAAATTTCTGATGCTCAGCTTTGCAGTAATTGTGTTCCCTCAATACCTTTTATCTGCTTTTACTCATACATGTGCTGATATAAATCTTTTAAGGTAAGCCAACCTTCTTGTTTGGATGATTTTTCCCCCAATAAGTCTAAAACAGGTATATAAACAGAAAAAATATTAGATAATATTTAATAGAGATTTGACAGTGAAACTTAAAACCATGCACAGGCTTCCCATATTTTTGTAATATACACCAAAGTTTGTCAGCAGAGTCCTTCTGTAGGCAGTAATATACCTAATAATAAAACCTCTCATGCTAGAATATTTTTCAACTGATCTGTCTAGTGCCAAAAAGACAAACAAAACTTGTATCAGAAACTTGCCACTCACCACAGTGAATTAGAAGATCATCATGAAATTCATATAGTTCCTCCCGAATCTCCTCTGGACAGGGACAATCCTCTCCCAGTTGAAAATTCAGCAACATATTAATCTTCAAGGGATTTAAAACATTGTTAAAACACTGAAATAGCCTAAGAAATAATCTGGAATATAGCCATATTTTACCTGTTTATAACTTTGGTTTACAGCTTAAGTTTCTGAACACAAGTTTCAGCATTCTAACATTCAGTATTTGCAGCATGGAAAAATTTTATTTTCAAATTCATTTTGGTTCTCCAGCAAATCAGGAATTTATTTTGTCATCATAAAGAGTTCTTCTGATCATTAATTCAATCTTTTGGGGGGGGGGGGTTTTGTTGTTTTTTTTTTTTTAATATTACCTGCTCTTGAGGAGGAGACCGAAATTCTTTAGTCTTCTTGGCAGTCAATGCAGCAGACATGTTCAAGGCTTGCATGAGTTCATTGTACCTGTATTTCTGGTTATACTGCAATTTTGATACATAACGGTCTGCGAACGATACAATTGCTTCCACTCTATGTTGTAGTTCACAGTCACAAAAATAATTGAGTAAATGACACATCTAGGGTAGAGAAAATAGACAATCTCAACAGCTTTACAAACTCTGCAGAAGAACTTGAGTGCATACTATACACAGAAGCAGACTGTAAAAATCAGAGACATTTTATCCATATTTTTGTTTTAACACTGTAGAGGTGACAAAATGGTTGTTTCATTATCTGTTTGATAATATTATATTGCATGCAAAATCTTTCACTCCATGCACTCAAAATATCTAGAAATCACACACTAGTTGGGATTGGAAGGGTCATTTAAAGATCACCTGGTCTAAGCATTCTGTTTTTATGAAATAGATATGAATTCACATATCTATTTTGAGTGTAGATACGCATAGATAGAACTGCATCATCATCAATTGTTTTTTATGACTTTGAGTCTTTAAGGCAAAGTGGAGTTAAAGACCGTCAGAATTTCAAATCTTATTAAATAGAGAACAGACAGAAAGCACGATCCTTTTTTTCATTAAGAGTAGAATAGAAGTAATGTATTATTATAATATTTATAATAAATAGTCACCTGAAGCTTAACAGATTCTGGTAATCTTGTCTGCAACAAGCCCTTTGCAGGAGTTTTTGTTTGCTTGATTGCTTTCTCCCCAGCTTCAACAGCTTTTTCTTCAACTTGTGTCACTTCTTCCTTTTCTGTCCTCTCTTCTGTTTCTTCCTTGTGATCCCCAAACACAGTGGGATCGATGAGGAGTAACACCTGCTTCACATCATCATCATCAAAAACACCCATTATGAGCAATGTTGCTATCAGTTTAAGAACAGGCACGAACTGGAATGCAACCTGTCCTCCAACAGGGTCTCGTATATGACTCCCACTACACTGTACTGCCTCTGTTAACATACTTATGGCCTTGGATTTAAGTATCTCCAGGGGTATCTCTGGGATGGATGTCTGATGATCTTCACTGGTTGCAATAAAGCATGGAGTAGAAAAATTAAAGTCTGGTTTAAGACAAGTGCTAAGCCCCACTCCAGGTAAACCATGCTTCTTTGTTTCATCAGGATATAATTTAATATTTCGAGTTTCATCTGTAACTGGAATGATAAATTCATTGCTCATCATGAGCTTGGCTTGCTTGGCATGCTCCAAGTGAATACTAATGAGCAAGTCGTAGAATCCAGAACGTAGAAGTCCAGGTAAGTATTGATTATCTATTGTAAAAAATAGCTGAGATACGTCCACATGGCTACAAAGTGCATAAGCAACTCTAGTGTTACCTAGAGCACTAACAGAGCTATACAGTTTTAAAGTGTGGTAGTGAAACCTCATCAAATCTTCTTGTTCACATAGTTCCAAGATATCAACACATCTGTTATGAAATAAAGAAACAGAACACCAGTCAATTCCATTAATAAAGACTTTGAAAAAGGGAAGTTTTATAGTCTCTGAACATTTTAGTCAGTTCCTCTTCAAACCACTCATAGAAAAGTTGATACTAACTAATAGATACTAACACATAGTAAGCTATGCGCATCATTAAAACACAGTAAATGGTGGAAATAATTTGTTAAAAATCTTCAAAATTAGTACTCCAAAGGAAAACAAGCCCCAAAATCTAAGATGGAGATGTTTCTTTGGAATCTATTGTAAATTAGAACTTGTTTTTAAAATAGATGTATTAGGCATGCTGAAAATCTGCATTACTACCATTATTAAACAGTGTCTTTCTAGTTTACTCAAGATTACTGGTTCATTTTCCACAGGACATTCACTTTTTTTCTTGAATTCAATTTTATTAACAATAAATAAAACTGAGTTTTGAATCATTGAAAAAAAATATAAAATTACTAATAAAAGTACAGCTGTTTAATGATCTTTCTGCCATGCTTTTGCTGATAGTTGGATTTTTCTCTGGTTATGACATTTGATATTTGAATAGAACTTTATTATCCTCACTCTGAAGATAAAACCTAATGAAAATCAAAGAAAAGCATGATCTTGTCAATAAGAACATCAGAACTTAACTAATGTAAATTCAGTGCAGATGAAAGAGGAAGAGATTACAGGTTTTCTATTATAGAAAAAAATCAGCAAAATAATGCTTGCATGTTCTTTATGTTTGTTTTTCTCAAGCTGAGACAAATCTTTATGTTTAAAGACCTACAGATTTAAGAGATGCTATTTAATTTAAATAAAATCAAAGAGCCATGCTTTCTTTTATGCGCCTAAAACTTGGTACATGGCATTAAAGTTCAGTCTCCTGTATTTACTTAAGTTTCACAAATACAATAATATCTGATATCAGGTAAAATTAGAAAATTCTCAACTACAGAGTAAATATTCAGCAAGGTAGGTTTAATCAATAGGTTGGAATATTTTTTCAGTATATTTTGTCTACATCAAGTAATTTTATCTCATCTTCAATGTACCTGTTTTCCTCTGGGATATGAAGTGCCATCATCTGCAGAGGTTCCAAACACTGCACAACCCAGCCGTGACGTTCGCTGACACGCTCGGTCTCTACTCTTAGGAAGCTGTTTGGCATCCGGCTCCATAAAACAGGTGTAATTGTTTGTACATCAAGGCGAGGGGGACACTGAGGAATGGGATTTCTTTCTTCACTTTTAAAAATTGCTGCTGATAAAGGCATGGTATTCTGAAACAAATATATGTATTAATTATTTTTGAAACATACAAGTATTAATAAACCTATAACACCAGAAGGAAGTATAACTTCTAAATAGAAAAAAAATCATAGAAAGGTAGAAGCTGTTGCAACAAACAAAATCCATTAAAACCTCCCAAAATTAATGGTGTTATCCTCAAATAATATTAGTTTACTTTGAGAAATGCAGACAATCAATTAACTGCATGTAATAACAACATTTACAGAAGTAAACGTAGAAGTCAAATTACAAGTCATGCCTTTGACTCAACCTTCCTAAACAAATTTAACTGAGCAGAAATTTGCATGGAAATAAACAGATTTAAAAGAGCACATTTACATAAAAATTGTCTTTCTATAGAATGCAAAAACACTTCCTACCTTTAGTTTACCAAGTTCAAACTGAATCAAGTTAGTGCTTGTAGGCTGTAAAAAAGTTGCTGGAAAAAGCTTTGTGTTTGGTTCAACCTAGAATTAAAATGAGATCATTTTTTTTAAAAAATTAAAAAAGGGAAAAAATCATCATCTTGAATATGATATAAAATAAACACTGTCTACCTTACACTTCATTATCAAATTATTTAGATACTTTACTAAATAAAGTGTTGAATAGTCTACCTGTAATAAAGTATTTGCAGTTGTTTTTATAGTTCTTCTTATCACATGATTCTGAGACAAATGTTTTATAGTCTTATGTGCTCTCAACAACTATAGGAATTAACTTTGGTAACACAGTGTAGTTTCTTCTCAAAAACATCCAAATTCAACACCTCATTCTAGAGATTGAGAGCACATCATGGGATCATAGTGCAAATCTTGTTTCCTATTAAGATTAGTGATTTTCTAATCCGTACTCTAATAGTAGAATGATGTAATTTTTTTAAAGAGCACCATATTTTCAGGCCTATCATTGGTCTTCAGTCTTATAAAATCACAGGGTATCACAGTGCTGTAGTTTTAAAGTTTCTGATTGTTTTGGGGACTTTTATGACAACTATGTTTTCTTTTTTCCCCATTATAGCTGAACTCAAAGTGCACTAAACAAGATTACCCACCACTACTGCCATGAAATAAATTAAAAATATAATTATAGGAAAGTACATTATTTAAAAAAAAAGCACTGCTCCAGGGTGGCTGAAAAAAGTACATTTACACAATTAATGTTTCAGAAGTTAAATTAAATACATTAATCACATCATGGTGCATTTTGCATTTCATGTACAGACATTGTACATAATAAGCACAATTACAATATTTGTGCTGTGAAGGAGTCTTAGCTTTGAGGACAACTATCTATCAAAAACTGTTTTCTCAGAACTACGACTATGGCTATAGACAATATAATATAATATAATATAGGACTAGGTATTAACAATCCAAACTTTTTTGGTAAGTTAAAAAATCCACAACCACAAATCTAGAAAAAAAAGGCATTCCGTTCTCCTTGGTGTATGTGGTTTTTCCTGAATATTACCATGGCATTCAACAGTTAGGGCAAGAATTACAGAAAAATTTATTTCCTCTCTTAAATATGTTGGACCTTTTACATAAATCTCTTAAATAAATAGGCCTTTTAAAATGAAAACAGCATACAAATATTGTCCTTCTATTTCAGTTAAGAAAACTGAAGAGTGCGTGCAAAGTGTCATAAGACTAGAATAATTACTTAGACCAGAATAATATAAATTGGTTGTAGCAATTGGAGAGAGAGGTTTGATTTATTAAAATATTTTAGAGGTGCTACTTTGTTGTAAAAATATTGAAGACATGGAAATGAAAACTACATAATACTATTTTCATTACTTTCATAAAAATAGAAAATATTAAAATTACTTAAAATATGGAAAACTCAAACAATATTTCCACATTAGTTGTAACAGTCTTGTTGCCTTATACTATTTTATATTTATAGGAGATGCTGGATATTTTCATTTTTCAGCAGACCAGGTGTAATAGGTTTATTGAAAAAACATTTCCTAAAAGAACTTCAGATATTTTTCCATAAAAAAAAAAAAAAAGAAACAGAGGAGAAATAACGGTATTTGCTCAGATAGTTTTAAATTTAGTACCGAGAACATGGTTATATTAATTGCAAGTCATATAAGGGAAAACCTGAAAGCGCTATTTACACTAAATTCCATAACGTACGTCTTCCATGTCTGTCTTTTCGTACACCTCCTAGCAAGATAAGAAGAAAAGCTAAAGGCTGTCGATGAAAAAACCCACATACACCCACTACGAGGAACACACCGAAGTTTCATGGGTTTGCTCAGAAGCTTTCATACTGATTTGTTTCTAGTTAGAAAAACAACAAAGAGGGCTTAAGCACTTTAATCACCTGTTTTCTTTTCACATTGTGTTGACATCCAATATTCTCCCAGAGTGGCACTGAAGTTACTGACCACTGTTACAAAATGTTCCAAAATTGCAATTACTAGATAACCTCCCATCCCTATTTACAGGCTGTGTGCAACACTGCCATATTCATCTTCCATGGAGTCAGTATAAAAGTTCCATTAAATTTAGTTAAATAACATTTCAGTTTTGTCTGTATTACAGATTTGAGGGGGTGATTTAGAAGAAAGTAATGAATTATTGCTAACACTAAACAGCCACTTCCACAATGAGTGCTTTACTATGGAAACTGATCTTACTAAGAGGAGATCTCAACAATCTGGTGCTGAAAACTCCTGTCAACCACTGATCCATTTGCACAATGACACCATGTTTTGAAGATATTAATAGCATTTAGGGCCTAACCCCCTTAATTTGGCTTTTTGCATTAATACAGGTTTGAATTTTAGGTTTTTAAACTTATCACAAGGTCTCCAAATCACAGCTATCTGCAGAAGACACAAACCCTGGTAGTAATTAACTAAATTTTTATTCTTAATTCACATCAAAAATTACTGTACCTAAAGTCTACTTTTGACCTTCAGAAGTTTAAATATTTATTTTCCCTTTATTGTATTACAGATTCAGTTGAAAAAAAATAACTTAAAGAATTAACTTCATTAATCAAGATTCTGAACCACAAAAACTGATACATAAAAAAACATTTATCTGAACATTATGAAACAACTCAAAAAACATAGACTTACACGAGAATGAGAAAAAAGGGATAAACCAGAATGATATAAGAAAACATCATCATCACACAAATGGTGTCCAGTTAGATTTCTTTAAAAGAGAAGCAGCATCAAAACAAGAAGGTTATTAGACAGCTTCCTGAAAATCTGATAATACCTGATAACAAGTGCCAAGCTCTCTTCCATTGGCTGTGAATGACACCATTCCAGTAGCCAGGTCAACAAAGCATCCGATTTCTATATCAACATTACTGCGACCTGATCTCTGGGAATTAGCAATTACATCTCCTCCCCAAACCATGTAGCAGTTGCTGCGCTTCACACTGAAAGAATAATGAAAACAAAGCATTCTCACCACTGAACTTGGTGGAGATAAACTTTTCAATGAAGGAATACTTAGAGATCCTCAAAGGTGCTTCTTATGCTGTTTGCACATTAAAAAACCTTTATTTTTTGTAATGTTCCAGCATCATCCTGGGTAAGGGATCACACTAAATACCCTTTTTTTTTTCTTTTTCATAGTTATGAAAAAATTTCACAGGCTTCTGTGTGCACTTGTAAATTACAGTAAAACAAATGAGTTCATCCACAGGCAGTAAATATAGATATTACATTAAAGAAGTGTCTTTCATTTAAAACTCTTTCCAAAAGGAATTCTTTCCAACAGAACATTAATGATAAATTCACTTTAACATGTCTACCTAAAACACATTCATATATAAATGAGCAAAGAAAACTCATACTCAATAATCAATTTCCTTATAAGTTTAAATTAATATTTAAACATCATCAAGCTTGTGAATCTCTGACTTGTAAAAAACAGTATTAAAATTAAAACTCAATTAAGCTATAAATAATTCCATACCTTTCATGAACTCTGCCTCTCTCATCACCTAAAGTAACTGTCACTGTACAATTTTTATTTAGGTCAAAATTCTCACTGTAAAAATGGTAGTCTGGTGTTACCCAGCCAACCCAGACAGAGGACGGGTCTTGGCCAGCAAATATCCGTAGTGAGTAAAAATACTGAAAGGAGGAAAAGAGCATATCAATAATAGAAGTCTAAAGTATTTTATCAAGGAATACTCAAATAGTGATTTTAAAAATACCCTCTCCAACACATCAAACTTTAGTAATATTAATTCACATTTTTCTAATAATCATTTAAAATAATCTTAAATTAAAAAAACAGACTAGTGTTTAAAGTTGGTGAGGTTTATGTTTCAACAAGTCATGCAACTCTGGACATCATTAAACAGTGTTATACCATAGAAAATTATTAAAAAGTCTTCTTTCAACAGATCTTCTAATGAACATGCGGCCACAAATAAATCTACTTCAAAACATTAGAAGAGTTAAGCATCTCAACATATTTGCTTACCGTAGTAGATGGAGGAAAAATTTCTTGGCTGTGCTTTCTACGATAAAGGAAAATCAATAAATAATGAATAAAAAAATATTAGTAAAAATTAGTCATTATTAGGCTAAGTATACTTAAAAGCTTGCTAATGTAAATTAACTAGCTAACTACTTTGCTTGGTACTGAGCATGCATTAACAAAGACTGTACAGGATACAAATATACAAGTAAAATAATTGCAGTTAAGGTAGAGAGTGAGAGAAGAGGCAGATTTACAGCAGTTAAATAGAGATAGAGGTAACTCTGAAAGATGCAGGACCCATTGACAACTGGTATCTTTAAAAATCTGTCCCACAATCTTTTTTCTTTTAATGAATTAGGCACTTTTCTGGTAACAATGAGCTACTGAACAATAATGTTGATGAAAAATAATCTAATGGGTTAAAGACTGAGTTGGTTTCCCAGCCTAGCTTTTGAAAATCATAATAATTCAGAAAAAATGGAGCTGCTTAGGCAAAGATCTGTAGACCTTGTGATGCAACTCTTTAGAAAAGGCTCTCTCTTGTCTGGACACAGCATTCTGCAGCAAAGGTGGCTTATAAAACCATCAAGAATAAAAAATCTGAGTAGCATGCATTTTACGGTAATCTGTGTTAAGTGCAAGAATAAGTATAAAATTTTGAGTGTACAATAACAAAGAATAATAGAACATAATACATTTACACTGAAAGCATGAAATAGGATAAACAAACTCAAGTCTAACCGTTTTTGGAAAACATCAGATGAGGCATTTTCCACACCCATGCCAAAGTTGAATGATGAGTGGAACTCAACAGGCATGCTCAAACGACAATATATCATGTCTGAATTGCTGTTCTGTGTGCCAAATGTTTTGTGAGTAACTTTTAACCGAGGTGGACTCTCAATGGTTCCATCAATTCTCCATATCTAAAAATAACAGAAATATTTTCAAATAATACTATCAAAAAAATGCTGAAAACTTCCATTAAGCAACTAGAGGACGAAAAAATTCAGAGAGCCAACTTGAATTTTTCACAATTAATTATCTTCAACACTATGCGGCTCTATTTTCTGACACTGAATTTGACCTGAAGAGCAAGTGAAGCAACAGATTCAGTATATCCTGACTACAGTAAATATTTTCAAGATGTATTATTTAGGAGTAAAAAAGTATATAGTTTACTGAACTAATTCACTTTGAGTACACAAATAATTGAAAAATTGCATCACAAGAATCACTACTTTTCTACCACAGTGAGAAGAAATGTCAATTAGAATTGCTCAGAAGGTCATTATGGACTTCGAGTCTGATATTACTTTCCCTTGTGCTGAAAAATTGAGTTTTCAAACTCAGTGATAGGAACATTTGAAAAACTTTTAAAGACAGGAATAATGATGAAATAACCCAGATAAAATAAAAAAAATTGTTGAGATCATTTAGGTGGAATTCAGTGAAATTTATTTTGGTTAAGAAGGAAATATTCAGAGAGAAGCATTAGAGAGTAATTGGCTACACTTAAAGTAAATGGCCTAAAGAGATTATATAAAAAAAATTCCTCAGGAATTCAAACTTATCATTTTGAAATATACTAATATGGAACAATTTATAGAAAAAACAGGATATATTATTCTGCTCTAGGATAGATTAGGTAGGGAGTTTTGAAATTCCTATCACTGGTGCTATCACTGGTTCTATCATAATGAAAGAATATGTGACACCACAGGTACACTTAAATGTCCTCAGATTGCAGCTGAACTGTTTTCAGATATTTAAGAAAATTTTATAGTAGAGAAGGTTTAAGAAATGAAAACACATATAAGATAGAATATAAAATAATCCTATAACTAACATATTTCCAGTAGCTAACCACAACATAAATTACTGTCGTATAATAAACCAGATAGGTATATACATAGGAATCCATACTACCATAAATGAAAGAGAAGATAGACAAGATCATCTGGAATTATCTAAGAGTGACTTAATAGAGTTATATGACAAACTATCTGATGACAGTAAGTATTAGTGAGGGTTTAATGTCTCAGCTTGCTAAACAAACAGTTGTTGAACAGGTGTCTCCCTGACATGTAATGTTACCTTAATGTGAGGATGATTTTTTGGCACATTGACAAATGTTGGTAAGCGTTTACTAAACCACATAGCAACATCTCGGTTCATGTTAACAGCAAAAGGTTCAAAACCTTCTTGCAGGCCACACATTGTATAATACTTGAATGTACTGGCATCCATTCCAAGGTTCATGCGACCAATCTGAGATAGGCCCAGTGCACAAATTGGAACAAAACCTAAAGAAAAAAAAAAAAAAAAAAAATAAAACTTAACAGTAAGTTAGTTTAAAACCAGACATTCTTTATTTTCAGTCCATCTAATGTGAACTAAACTTTAGCTCCTACAAGTAATGCATATGCAGTGATGACAGCAGCAAGGATTTAAGGCCACCTTATATACTAATGTCAAAGTTCAATATAATTGCTACCAAAACCCCTGAGAACTTAGGCACTATCTCATTTAATTTGTTATCTTTCTCATTTTTAGACTAATAAACATGGCTTTATAGAACAGGCTGGACACTGGAAGCCAACCTTGGCTTTATCAAATTTATTAATAAAAATTAAGTACGGTCTCTGAGGGCACCAAATTTTCAAAAGGACTTAGAGATGAGGTTCAGGTATCTCAATACATTTGTTTAAAATTTACTTTATCATCAATAGGTACAATTTTATTTTGCCAGCCTTCATTTCTCCATCATTCACAACGGACAAATACACACTCTTCTAACAGTATTTTTTATGACTCAACTTTTTGATCTCCTTATACCTTTAGACAGGGATGAAAGGCTGTTGACTCATTTCACCATTTCCCCAAGAAACAGAATTTAGAGCAAAATTAGGGAAACGCCAACAGTTCAATCTCTAAAGGAGAGATTTTCTCTCCTATATTTCTAGACTTCAGTAAAGCTTTGTCAAGGCAGTCCTTCATTCTCTACCTTTATAAAATCTCCATCAATGATAATATCAAAGACGAGACATGAGCAGCTGCAAAGTTTTCTGACAATTATTAACAGGTATGAATCCATTACAGGTTGGAGGAGATACACTTAGAAAGAAAATTTCAATGACATCATAAAGCAAAACTGTTTGAAAATATTCCCCAACTCTTTTACTACAGTCAAATAGAATCTACTTTTTGAAAAACCAAAGGCCTAAAAAAGAAGAGGAAAAATTATCCCAGGAAAATGGGAAATTTGGATAAGTTATGAAGGGGACAGAGGGAAAAAAATAGACTCAAGTTACGTTGCAAAGATCTTTCTTTTGATGCAGACTCTCACTGCACAGTACTCATTTTATCCTTCACAGACATGAACATAGTATATTTATGCTCCAGTGAGATTATCAGAGACTACATTTTCAGGTTTTGGAAATTTTTCAGGATGCTTGTTATTACCACTTCTTCTTAGCACTGAAGTCCTGAGAGAAAGCCTAGCAACAGTGAGAAAATTTATCCACTCTGACTACTGAAACCCCATTAATGTGGTTAAAGGAGAAAAGAAATTCAGTTTGTGCCATACAAGCACTCTCAAAATGAATTTTTATGAAGCTAGTGTATAACACAGTCTGAAAGCTCACATCAATGAAAGATGATATCTCAGCTCACTGAGTCATTATGACAGACTAGATTTTCTACTTGTTGTATTGTTTTGTCTTCTAATAACCATGTGACTATAAAGGGGAAGTTACCATTTTCTATTGCAAAGTCAGCAAAGGCAAGTTCTGAACCTTTACTGGTTATAAGCAACTCTCCATTCAGAGTAAAGATGATTGATTTGTCATCCAAGTTTATCATACAACCAACCACATCTCCTGGTTGCCAGCTTCGTCCAAAGAATCCACTGCCTTGATGCCAACACTGGCCCTAAACGGAAAACCAAGTAAATAAATACAGTGCTAAAATTAAAAATTAAATACAAAATAAATAAAGAAACCCAGATATGTTATTTTGCAGGATCTCAAAGTAATTTGCAAACAGCACTGATCATGACTTTTGCCTTAGAGATAACAGAGGCATCCTAACTTCAGCAATTTGGGACCTGATAACTACTGTTCACTGGATTCAACTTCTTACTTGCATTATCCTTCCAATCCTTTAGGAGACAAGCTTGGGAAAAAAGGACACAGAGAAAGAAGAAAAGACAGAAAAAGGAAAACAGGCTGTTGTTCTCTCAGTTAATGAAGAACCATTTTTGATTTTTGTAAAACACCACATTAAAAAATGGAAATGAATGCTGTATCTTGTTTATAATTACGACAACTTCTGTACTTAGTTGGGTATAACCTAAGAAAATACATATAAACCAACACTTCTTTGTTAGCATAATCTCATGACCAGAACCAAAATGGAGGTACTACCCCATGTGAAACAGAGGTCAGAAATACTTGATATGAATCAAAAACATTCCAGTAGTTGATGTGGAGTACACAGAAACCTATCCTGTAGTTCTGTGTCTAGCCTGTTCATAGATCAAAAGAGGTAAAGGTGTACTGACTTTGCTTCCTTCAAATACAAATGCTTGGTCATCAGCTCCCAACTCTACATCAGGTCGACAGCCTGGCCTGGCCCAGCCAACACGCATATCTCCACCTGTCACAGCTTCAAACTCAAAGTACCACTTTCCAGACTTCACTGCATAGGATTGTTCTACTCTGAAAAATCGTATCTTGTCAATGCTGACTTTTTCCACTGTTTGGTCAGCTGTAAAATAAAGAGAGAAAAAAGACCACTTTTTAATAAAAAATGAAACTATAAGTGTCACTAAAAAAGGCCATGATCCTTATTGAAAATACGTACCAATCTCCTGGTCAGGTGGCTCAATACTATAACCATAGCCTGCAAATGTTCTAACAGCCTCACGCAAGCTGTCTCTGTTTGATTTTTTAGTACGTTCATCTAATAATGCATATGGCACTAGCCGAGGATTACGTTTGTTCTTAAGATCCTGAAAGGGATTATGAAAAACAAGAAGTGCGTTTAGATATCACAAAGGCTTTGAAAAATGAGAGAGTGTACTGTGGCATCATGTAATGATTACAGAAGACAAACAGCATCAGTGAAGAAGAGTTCTATGAATGCAAGCTCAATTAATTATCTGTTATAGCACTGAAAACCTAAACATAGGAATGAAAGAGAAGGATGGAAATACATTCTCGTACATCTGGCAGCTGCAAACATACAGGTCTGACAATCCAGACTTTTATAGGCAGGGCTTCTTTTCCTGCTCCCAACCCCCTCTGGCTTTTCCAATTATTACAAAACAGACAGTATTTATCATGTTAACTAACAAACACTCCCTCCTAAATTATGTTCTAGAATAAAAAAATCTCACATTCTTTACTTATTCCAAATGCATGTAAAGAAGTTCCTACCTGTTGAATGCCATAGGTCCATCCTTGCTTTATTCTGTCTTTTGCCCAGACATTGTGTGCATTCTCTGCTAGTTTATCAACTAGAAATTCTTGAGAAGGCAACAATTTCACTTCAGAAAGATCAAGAGGGGCAGGTTTATATCCATTTGACATCATGTAACTGTAAGTCAACAAAGCAAAACAGAGAGTCAAGATATACCAGTTATGGTATTTAAATCTTTCTATGAGGCATTCATAGGGTGGAAATCACTGTATCTCTCCACTTTTTAATCTCCTACCCTCTGTTTCTTCGCAAAAACCTTCCATTGCATTTGGTCATTGACTAGGATATAAATTGGATTCTGGCAGACGATCTCATTTTCCACCTACTTGCACAATAGCTAATTAAATGTGACTCAGGTTCATATTTACATGCTTAAATGGCTGTTATAAAGCAACAATTTTTTTATTGAATGAATATTTTTAATATGTTTTTATATTTGTCATTTAAACATTTCAAGTAATTTCTATTTTAAAGATCTGTATGACTTATGAAACTCTTTTGTGTATTATTAAGCATGGTATTTTAATTAACTATTCTGTAGGTAAGGACTGCATTACCATTTTTTTCCAACAGAAGAAAAAAATTTAACTCTTGTTCTTAGTATTTTTTCACTGAATAAAAAGTTTAGCAACTTTCCAGCAATAGCTATTATCTTCCCCAACCCTTCCACATTGTATTAGGACTGCCTGCCCTTTTAGACATATTCAGATTCTCTTTTGTTTAAATCAGATCATTTCTATTTATTAGGCTGTCTCATATAGGCAATAGGTATTTAAACAAGACAATAATAGCAAACCAGTATTATGATAGAATGTCTGAAATATGAACCTTGAGAATAGATATTTTTTCTTTTTTTTAATTAATGCCATAAACTGGATTAAGATTACCATCTCTCATATCATAAAACTATGCATTTTGCTGCTCACTTTAAACAAATAACTTTGTTTCTCATGGATAAATTTCTTTCAGGAAAAAAGATATACGGTGGGTAGATAAACTGATGTGAAATGGCAAGTGTCCAACTTGCTGTTTCTGTCTCTTACAATAAAGTGGCAAACTCTCTTTCAAGTAAATACAGTTACCATCATATGAATAGACTGTTCTTTACTATGAGGCAGAAAAGCACTACAATGTTGTATTTAACTTTGGAGTCTCTGCTCTAGGGTGATGTAACACCACTACAATTGCCCGTGATTTAAGTATGTGACTGTTTCTGTCTCTGAACAACTTCAGGAGGTGATGTAGCACAGCAGTATTCACATTCCAACATCATCACAGCCAAGGTAATGGCCTAACCAGAGATCTGTAAGACCTTATCAGGTATGGGGTTCATATCCAGTATTCTTTAAATGAACTTAAATATTTTATGTTTATAATAAAATTATAATATGTAGCTGTTACCATATGGTACATACTTTTTAGGAAGTTTGACTTTTTTAAGATCTTCCTCAGCTGCTGGATGAGCATGTACAATGTGACATCCAAGGGCCAAAAGGGTTCTGGCATAAAAATGGCATCAGTAAAACACAACATAATAGTTCTCATGCATAATATAAATACACAGAAGAAATTATATTTTAAAACATGGAAGTAATTAAAAAAAATGGTATTTAAAACCCCAAAAATTTTAATTTATCAGAAATAATAAATAAGCCCCCTTCAAAGACTAAAAAGGCACTAATCTATGGCTTGAGATTGCTACCACATTATTAAAACTAACAGGATTTGGTGGGTGGGGGTTTTTTTTGTCTCTCTGTAGAGACAAAGTCTTTCTATATCACTTTGATTGGGTTCCTGGGATTTCTAGTAAAGTTAGCAGAATATCTTTAAAGGAGATATTTGAATGTTTTTTATGTCTTACGACAGTATGATGCTCTTGAATAAAAATAAAATTTTAAAACTTTATTTTTTTTTCTATTTAAATCTCACTTGAGGGTTTCAGTTGACATTTGCAGATTATAATTCTTCTCTGTCTCAGGCAGTTTTGAGAATTCCACAAGACACGGATGATGCCTTTTATTATCATCCCGTATCTGCAAAAGAGTAACAGAAAATAGTACTTTCCTGATAGAATCAAGAATAACAGTAAAAACCCAGTAAATTCATTGCAGTAATAAAGCTGTTATAAGCAATACCATTTATCTTTGTTCAATGACAGCTACTCATAACTATATAAATCTCCTTTTCCCATAATTCACTTGTAATGTACACTATAAATATTCCTCCATAATGAATGAAATAACAAAACAAAGGAATTTGAGGGATTTGAATGGTTAAAAAAGTCACCAAAAAGTTAATATCACTGTCTCCTTCCATATTACATGGTCACCTGTTGTTGCTAACGTATAGAACACCATGGCATACCCTGTTCAAATTCCAAGTCCAGGTTTGGGCTGATAGGAGAATTTACCTAATACCGGGAACTATTCCCGGAGAGGTCATTCAAAACATACCTTGCCATATGTCCAGCCCAGTTCTATTTTATTCATTCCCCATAGTTCATGGATATTTTCAGCTAGTTTGTCCCTGATCTTTTCAAGATGAAAAGGAAGAGCAACCTAAGAAAAGAGCATAGCAATTCAGGAAGAGGTTCCAGTTACCACAACTTGTATGTCCAAGATCATCTAGTTTAGTTAGTACATCACAACAAACAACTGAAGAACTTCTAAGAAGGACAGAAGATTTTATATTGTGAATTTAAATTTTGAGCAGACATATGTTACGGATCCCATTATTGCAAACTTCACGTACCTGACTGGTGTCTATTGGACAAGGGATAAAAGAAGCTTGTGAGAGAAATTGTGTTGTACCCAACAAATCCCTCACACCTTCAAAATCCCTTTTATATTCTTTGACTGGTTCCAGTTTCATCTTCTCTTTTGGAAGCAGTGCTTCATAACAGGGAGCATAGCCAGCAGGAGGCAGAAATTTAAACTCTCCATGACGTCCACCCAACAAGAAACGAACTCTGTGTAATTTTCAATGAAACAATTAGACTCTAAAGTAGATAGAATATACTAACATTATTAATAAATAACGTAGAAGCCTAAGCATTTATTTTACTACCATTTACAAAAAAGCATGCATGCTTCATGTTTTGGTAAACACCAAAGGGTTACCAAGCATTCATACTAGCAGATACTGTCAGTAAAACTATCACCTACCCACTATTTTTAAAAAATTTGTTTTGTCCAAAGCAAGGCCAATTATTTAATGTAGTAGCATATGTAAATATTTCTCACTTAAAATCAGATGGTGAATTTTTTAGTTGTGAATTTTTTAATGGATTTAAGGGATTTGGAAACAAATCTAATTTAAATTGGACTGTTAATCTAAAAATACTATTGGGACTATTGATATATAACTTGAAAGTTTTGAAATTACTTCTCAGTGAACACATGCATGGAGTTTGGCACATGAGAGAAATAAAACAAAACACTAAAACCATAATACATTAAGAAAGCAAACAATATTATACCAAATGTTACAATTGAGAATGAATTCCAGAAACACAAATAAGATTCCTTGTAAACCCCTAAAATGTTCTTCTCCTCAGATATAATTTTTTTTCATATAAATTTAAGAGTATACCAGGAGAAACAAAAAAGACAAAAACTATCCAGCTTAATACTGAGTATACAAACTCTAGTGGTAAATAAACACAGAAATGTTTAAAAAGAGCCTGTTATCTCAGGGAATTAGGACCTACATTAGTTGTGATGGGGTGACCAGAAGCCTATAGCAATATTAGAACAGATTATCATATTTTATTTACATTTTTTAAAAGAGAAGAAAAATTAAGACCCCAGAACACCATCCTTTACTCATAAACTCAGGATTCCCATGTAAAAATATTTTTTCTGGTAGCAATAGACACAGATGCTGACATACATGTGTTAACATCAGCTACTATCAACTACAAAGGAAAATGCTATAACAAAGTACAAAAGCAACATCAAATAAGAATGAAAAAAGAAAATAACTACACCAGTTTCAGGAGATTTCTTACAGTAAAAAAGTAATGAACATTTTCAAAACTTTGTATTAATGCAGCTACATAGTAGGATCACTCCTGGACAATAAATGAAATTGATTTACTAAGCCTTTCCCAGCCCTCCTTTATTCTGTTTGATTCTACAGGAGATTTTCTGAATTCTTTGAACATAGACAACAATATAAATTGAATACATTAAATTTGAATCTCAGTATTTTAGCAATAGAAGAGGTAAGAAATGGGCATTATTAGTAAAGAGATTCCAAAACTGCTTCTCATCAGTTCTGTTTCCTACTGTGAGCACAGTATCAGTTTTCATGATGATTTAGGTTTTTTACTCCTGCTGAGAAAGCCAGTGAGAACCTTAATTAGTGCCAAATATGGTGCTGTGCTTCTAACAGGCTTTTTTCACTGATAATTGGAATGAAACAAAATTAATTTCCCCTAGGTCACCAAATATCCATAAAACAACACTGTCCAGACATTGTGACTTGGTCAGATAGTTTGCAGGCTCACATTCAGTTTTAAGTGAAATAATCACTGAACAAATCATTACTTCCCTGCCTTCCTTCCAACTGCTATTTGGGCAGAATTGAAGAAACAAAATAGAATAAAACATGCTAGAATATTTTGTGTGCTAAGACAGCAATGAAAACAATTAAAATTAAGTGTACTTACTTTACACCTGCTGATAAGCTTACAACAGGGAAGAAAAATCCTTCAATACTGAAGTTCTCAAACATTCCCTGTACAGGCTGTCCATTAATGCGGAATGAAATGCTGGGTGCACCTAAATCCAAGCAGCAGCTAACCACATCATCAGATGCTAATAAATGCTGATTGACAGATGCTACAGCTCTGGGTACCCGACCTAGGACAAAAGTATTTAGGAATTAAAAGATTTAGGCAGGGTTAATCTTTTTAAATTATTTATTTGACCATTTCTAATGGAGAACATTACGGATGTCTCAATCTTCTCCAGAAAACGATAATTTCTGACATGGGACAATTGTTCAGTAGTGTTGAAATAAAGTATTGAATTATGTGTGTCTGCACATACCTATTTTATATACAAAACACAACACTAGAATAATGTTAATATAATCGATAAAGGAAACAGTCTTGGATTATGAATTATTAGAATTAGAAGTAATGTCATAAAATTCACTTCATTCATAGACACTCTCATTAAAACACACCTTGCATTTGCATGGCCCCACTATATTATTTTCAGAGCAATTGAAGAATACCTAGAAGTATATGGCATTTAAAGGCACTGAGAAATATGGGGAAACTAAGAATTTTGTCTACATGCCTTGAAAATTGCACATTAAAACATAAGCCAAATTGAACAAGCTAAAAAATAACCATCATTTACTGTGCATGCAACAGAAATCTGGAAGAAAAAATAAAGTGCTAGTTCATAATCAAAGACTCTATACACAAGGACTAAAATAATGAACCTAGAAGTAGTGTAATTCTTTTTTATTCGCAAAACTTTTATGAAATGGTTTCTTAAAATTTTAATTCAATTTGTCAGATCTTCAACAGGTTTAAAAATTACTGTCATTTTTCTTCAACTGTAGATCTAAAGTAAAATAATAATGCAAATGTCAATTTGTAAAGAATTAATTTTTCTGAGATCAATGCATCCATAGGTTTTAGATCGACAATTAAGTCAGTATTATCTAGATCTGGAAAATGCCGTTCTATGATCAAAATCATGCAAACAGAAGCAATCTGCTAAAAAGCCTAATTGGTATAATTCAGTATTGGCTAACATCGCAGACAAGTCTGATCTGAATTTCTAAATAACTTCATGATAACCTGGAGTTCTGAATGCAGCTCACTATAAAATACCACATTATATATACAAAGAAATGGAAGGTAAAGGTAGGTAAATGTTAAAAGTAAGAATAAGTGGTAGCTCACAAAGTACTCACCAGACCACAGATGAAGGCCATCAAACCCAAAAGAGTAGAGGTCATCACCAACACCGTTGCCTCCCCATCCTTCTCCACCTCCAGGATAGGGGGCATAACCAGAGGTAGAGGCCCATCCAACTCGTAAGTGGGTGGGTTCTGCCGTCAAGAATGGATCAACCTGATCAATTATTAACTCAAAGTACCACTTCTTGTATTGTGCAGAGCCCTCAGCAACACCCAAAAATATGTTTGGTCTTATGCTGAGAAAGAAAATGTAAGCCAGTTAGTGTAAACATAAAGTGTGACATAGGAATTACATTGCTGTATAATTTTCAAATTCACTTTACAAGTATGATACAAGTGTAGATACCCACACATTGCTTATAGCATTTTAAAAACGAAACCATTTTGTATGAATTAATACAGCTGCTGTAGAATCATCTTCTAAGGTAGAGGTTCCATGCTTTGAAAAACTTACAGTCAAAAGAAAAATGACAAGATCATTTCCTAAAATCAAAAAGCCATGAGTAAAGTTGCCTGGAAATCAAGTCCCTCTTAAAACACACAAATACTTCAGAGTATGTTTACATGCTCTGTGCCCTGTTTTGACTCAGAAACAAGCAACTTTCATGTTTCCATTTTATAACAGCTCTGATTATAAATTAGCAATTTCTATTTGATCCCAGGTTCCATAAAAATGCCATATTGTCAGTAAATACTTTTTTTTTCCACAGCTAATACATAATATATTACCACTGCCTAAGGTGTGTTTCTCAATACTGAAAGTTTTGGGACATTTCTTAGGTTACAGTCTTTTATTCAGTTAATAACTGAAGATACCAAAATTCAGTTTTTTCTAATATAACAGTAAAACGTATCACTATACCTTGTCACATCATTAATCAAACGTGTTTGCAAAAGTAAGTCTCTTCTAGGCAGTAAATTGTCACAGATCAAGTTTTGATTGGCACGGACTGCAACTCCATTACAGACACAGAGAGAGCAAAGCACATCGAGAACCTTAAAAGAAAAATCAGGAGAAGTAAGATAAAGGCAGCTAGGAGCACACACTATTATTCAGTTGTCAGCTTAATTTACATTCAGAATAGGCCTAAAGGAAGAGATTTAACACATAATTGTTTTCTATATACTTTTCACATATTTGGACCAAGTGTAGTCTGCTCTAGTGATAGAGGATATCAAACATTTGTGGAACATAAAATCAGAGCACAGGGTTTGAGAATGAATCAAAAACCTTCCTATAAGATTCCTTATTCTCCTTTTAATCAGAAAAGAACAAAGTTGAAACATCTGTATGTCAACTCTTTAAGATTTTTTAATTAAATTTCATTAAAAATTTGAAAATAAAATGAAATTCCTTGATAAATTTTCTGCCACCCAAAAAACTTCCTGTGCAAATAAGTGGATAATTCTCAATGGCAATGATCTGACTGCTTATGAGTCTCTTCTGGAAGGAATGTTTACAATTTGAAAAATAATAAATTTATTTATAAAATGAAAAATCCTTTAAAAGTTCACTATAAAGCAAAACAAAATTTCAGAAAGATGTTATTCTAAAACTTCAGATTTCTGAGTTTTTTTTCTTGAGTCTGAAAATTGAAAAAGATTGATATTGTTCTTCCAGGGTACTGGAGCAGGAGGTTTTGGAAGAGAGAACAGAGTAACATGATGTTGCTTAGTGCTAAAGAACAAAGCTGCACACTTGAACAAAAAAACCAGAGAAGCTTCAATGTGTACTTGACCTCTGACAAACAGTCTTTGAGAAATGAGCCCAAGTGGTCTAAATGACAAAAGACACATCTTCACACCAGCAATTAAGTTATTACATTGTACAACTCCAGACAGCAGAATATAAAATTCATTTTAGCTACTCCTGTTGCCTGACCAGTAAATTTAACACAAACCCACCATTAACAGTTTACCCTGTTTAAGCTGATATATTTGCTTAAACAATTTTCTATGTCCTAGCTCATGCATTTTCCTTTCTACCATCTCTGCTATTGGGCAGAAGAACAGAGGTAATAATTTAAAGAACCACATAAGGTCTGGTCAGTACTCAGCTGTAAAGCATCTTAGTAACATTAACGATTACTAAGAACTCAAACTTTACATGTAAACTGTTTCAATAATCTCTGTGAATTTGATGACTCTATTTCTGACAGAAGGCTTTAAATTTAAACAGTCCTTCAACTCAATAATTTCCAGGACTATTTTATTCATTAATTTTCCTGTTTCCTAAATCCCAACAGAATTTCTAATCTAGCAGGAGAGCAAGATATACTGTTTGTGGAATAACAGATAAATTCATTTCTTCCCACCCTTCATTCCTTGCTGAGGTAGAGTCAAAGACACTAAAAATGAAAATAAACAAATCCATTTCCCAGTATAATTCTTGTCCTGTGTACATTTTCTGTTTCTGCTGTAAGTTCTCACTATAAGATCTACATTGAAATATTTCAGAGAAAACGTTCTTTCTAGGTGACTGGCATAATACAGTAATCTTGCTAAGAGATAAAAATAGTAAGCTAAACTTCCTGCTGTAATTTCAACCTTTTTCTTATGCCTACTTATATAAGTTCATACTCCTTAACCATGCTTAAAAATTATTTTGTCCTTTACTGTATCTCTATTTGGTTAGGTTCTCTGTATTAGTGATTTATAAGATTTATAGCTCACTAAAACTTTCTCTGTTCTTCCTCGAGGTTATCAGTCTTTCAAATAAAATTTTAATTGAGGAAGGAAACTCACATCCGAAAATCACACAAAAACCTATATCTTCGTCTGTGTTGTGATGTCATCCTGGTCGCAGCCAGAAACTCTGTTCACCTTCTTCTATCATAATAAATTGCATATTGATGTCTAAATTAATTTCATCCAGTATATCTTCTGGAAACTCAGGGGTTTTTTTCTTTCTTCAGAACACCTGTGTTTTCAGATATTTGTATTATTTTTCTGATTTGTCAATTTATTTTTTTTCTTTTCTGCTACTATTATTATTACTCAAGTTAGGAATGACTTTTCAGGATATAGTTCTCTGTATCTCTGGATGCAATGATAGTCCACTACTTCTCCAGAGCCCTGAATCGCAAAGCAAGCTACTCTGCCCACTTTCTTAAAGCCACCAGAATACTTCATTTTCTCATCAAATCCAATGTTCTGAACGGTTATTAGTATTTCTTAACTTTTTACTTCTCATACAAATTTTTGGTATTTGAAAATTGTTGAAAAGCAATTATATATTAAACATTCTTTTAGTCTCAACCAAGAAAATTTGCTGATGTAGTTTAAAGTTATTTTGTTCATTTAAAGGTACTAGAATAAAATACTTCCATGTAGACATTTCTCATCTTTTCTCCCCCACAAATTATTGTAAGATTAACATTACATCTGAGGTTTTCCAAACATACCTTGTAATTGCGTCCATGTTTGTCCAACAGTGAAATAATAGATTTGATGTGTTCCTCAGATATTAGATTTAAAGCTTCTGGGCTTTCAGTCAAGATGCAGTGCAACACTTCCAAAATACCTATATGAATGCCATGTAAAAAATGCTGTCATTAAATCACCTGCACCACTGAACACAAGATAAAAGTTCAGTAAATGAGTACCTTAAAGAGATTATATTTTCTCTGGCCTAAAAAGAATATTAAACCACTTCCAAGAAGTAACTATATGAACATGGTACATTAGGAATAAATGCATAATGAAAAATGTTAATTTCTCTTTTCTTTTGAATATAGCCACAATTTTAAAACCATTTGAGAAATTTGCAAATTTAGCTCCTTCTTTTCAATGGAAGAAGTAAAGGTTTTAATAGGGAGCACCATCTAGTATATCAATATTTTGTTGAATACTCCACTGTAAAAAAATCCCCCTATTATCTACATCTGTATGGTGTTTATATGCACGTCACAAATACGTGTTGTTTCTTGGTACACCGCTCTTGATACTGTTTGACCCAATCCTTTAGTTCATCAGAGTCACGTTCAACACTGACTGGATGTAGTATTGCACATAACAAATGTGTGGAGCAAATAAAAGTCATATGAATGTCTCTTTAAATATATTACTTTTGTCAATCAAAATAAAAACAAATCTAAAACCAACCAACCAGCCAACCAAAAAACAAAGCAAAAACAAACAAAAAATAAAACATAAAAAATAAACCAAAACCCAAGTGGGTATTTGTTTTCTAAAATGTGTTGGCTTCAAGGAAAGCTGCTCTGTCAATAAAGTAAAACAGGCATTGACTGATAGTTAATTTACATTGTAAAAGTGAGTCTCACCTGAGGAAGATTCTAATCTGTCCAATTTACTGATTAGCCAATCAAGGTTACAGGAAAATTGAGCACAGTTGTTTCTGTTGCCACGAATGAGAGCAGCTGGAAAAAACCACAAGGTATAATTTTATAACAGGAGATTTCCATTTTTACTAAACAATGTTTTTCATATGTATTTTAACACAATTTTTAGAGTAACTCCATAAAACAAAGAAAAGACAAGTCTGTATTTGTTACTGTAATAAAAAACTGAGATTTTCATTACTTTGAATATCAGCAACTGACATAATTTCTAAGGAGCACATTGTTTATGAAGTTGAAGGGGGGTCTACTGGATAAACAAGAACCTCAGCAAAAATGCGTTTTGTTTATGTTTTATTTTGTTGCTAAATTCAAATAGAAGTTATCCAGCACCCTTGCTTGATGTCAAGTACTGTCAAGACCACGGGACTGCAACATTTCTTTTTCTATTTCTTCCTACCAAGTGTGGGAAGATCATATACAGAAGTTTGAGGTCAAGAGCAGATTAGGCATATTGGTGTTTAGTTCTACTTTCTGATTACAATGTTGTAGAATGCATGGCTTTTAGCCTTTCAGTAGTGCAGACTACACTTTGAAAGTTCATCAACACTCAAGTCTTTCAAGCAATACTGTTGGTTTTCTTCCTTCTAGAAATCATAGATCATAGGGAGAAAAAAAGTAACAAAAACCCCACCTTTTGTATACAGTTGTATATATAGTATGAAGCACAATAAATAGTACATCAGAACAACTGTGTTCAAAATGTACCTGCACATGAAAATCAAGATAAAATCTGAAGAAATCCACAAAGAACTCGGAGAGTTTCTTTTCATCATATATTTCTTTATATTCATACAACTAGTAAAATCCAGCCAGTGGTAACTTTTTAGTTTCTAAGTCTATGGGACTTCATCAGAAGCATCTGCATGTCTGCTCTATGTGAATAACCTCATGCTACAAAGCACTTCCCCTGGTTTCTTTAATTCCTGTTGTCAACTTCCTTGTTTCACTATGGATCAGGACTACCTCCCTTTGTAATGAAAACAGAATGTATTTAATCTCCATCAGAGGACAAGGTTTTCCTAAATGAGGAATAATGCAAACCAGGTATCAAATAAGAAATTTAAAGAATACACATAAACATACTTTTCCTGCTTTATAATTTTGGTCATTTTACAATAAAGAAGCAAAATAAAGTTTGCTCTTGAATAGCAGTGCTCTAGAAAATCTGGGATTGATATTGAAAAAAATACTTCTTTTTTATGTAATTATTTTTATTGACATTAATCCTCAAGGGACAAACATGGATTGAGCAGACCTGACTACTGCTTTTAGACTTTTCTTCAGTTTTGTAAAAAAAGACTGGTTTTTTAGTTTTTCTAATTTTTAAAATAATAATTCACATCTATTTCCATACGACAGGTACATTGAAATAAAAATAAAAAATATTTTGGCATGATTCACAGAACTTTTTCCTACCTTAGATCTATTTTTCTGTTGTATAATTGCTCAATAAACTCTGTTCTCTGTAATATATGGCAGTAACTATACGTAATAAATAGCAGTAACTAGTTGTGTAATTCACATAATAAACTGAATAATACTCAAAGTGTTTTTTTGGTGGTGAAACATCAAGTAGGATACCAAGCATACATATTCTGGAGGGTTTTTTACGTTAGTAGGTTTCTGAAGATCTTACCTAACAATTTGTAAAGGAGATTCAAAATTTCTTTCCATGAGGTACCTCCATGTTCTTCTCTTGCAATTCCTGCAAAATGAGCTGCGCTGTTGTAGTCGTTTAAGCGATCAATGCAATTTAGAACTAGTGCCAGCATTCCCTAAACACATATGACAGAGAGGAAAGTGAACTGTACATGAAAAAGCATTGCTTATTTTTTTTTAAAGACTTTTTCCTGTACAAATTGGAAGGCTGCATTATCTTCAATTTGGAAAATCCCAAACAATAAACCAGTTGTGCTTAAAAAATTTGAATATCTATTTTTCTATATAAAAATAATTATTTTTAGAGAATGATTCCATACTGGTTTTTACACAACAATGTATTATGCAAAATATGGAATAAAAATCTGAAAATAAAGGCTTTTGCAATTTTTTAAGAACTTTTTTTTAAATAAAATCTTCCTTGAATTAGGAAAAAACCTCTTTAAATTTAGGTCAAAAGGAGTTTTCATTGATTAAAAAAGGTGGAAATTTTACTATCTGATAAAATATCTGTAAATCAAAGACTTTTGAATACTACAAGAAATTTGTAACTTTGCTTTGATTGCATACTCAAATGGTATAGAAAACCTGCAAGCAATTCTATTGTGTCTAAAAACATCATAAAATATGTTTAGTATTTCTATAAAAATGCAGTTATTCCATTTTCATAGCAATTCAACAATTATATAGTACATAACCTTCTCTAAAACAGGCATTCTTAGAATTTTTAGAGGTAAAACGTTACAGGCAGATTCACAGAACAGAAAAGACATCAGAAATAACATCCATTATTGACCCAGGTTTTATCATTCATTTGGAGTATCCAGGTTATAACTTCACAGAGAGAAAAATAAATTTCTTGTAAAATCAGATCCATTTAAAGATGCTCAGAAGTATTAAGATCAAGTTTTATAACAGAGTGCGTGGCTTGTGAGAGGTTTAATATACTTCCATTTTTTTTTAACTAGGAACATTACATTATAGATCATATGCATATATCTAGATGATAGCATGCATACATCTAGGGGTTTTTTTCCCAAGTTTGTGAGACAATACACTTAAAATCATGCAAAAATCCCTTTTTCTATACCTCCTCTTTGAATAGATTTTGTCTGTTTTTGAGTGAACGAAGTTTGTTTTGCTTATCTTCGTGTTGCAGGTCTTCTTCGGGAAGCTGGAAGTAAGTGATGAGGTCTTGCAGAGTCTGAGCCATCTCCTCAACAGGCAGGGCGGTGGATGATAGTGCTCTGTTGTTTCCACTATGGAAAAAAACAAGACTGGCAGCATTAATCATTTTCCCACTGTAATTTACAGTATTATGTGTCAGCCTATTCTCTTCTAGTACCTAAATCAAGTCTTGTTACATGTATGTCATATGAATATAAGTAACAGATGGTCCGAGCTGAACATCATTCAAACATCTATTACTTGGGTGTCCAGCACTCTGAGCTTCCTGAAGTGGAACCATATTTCCCTTTCTGCACTGATAATTGTAATTGATTTGTTTAGATACTTTAAATCTCATTAAAGTTATAGGTGTAATGTGCAATAACAATAGCAGTTATTGAAGTTATGCACCCACAGTCTTCTGGAAAAAGAACACAAAAATAGCAGGTAATCCTAACCATGAATTAGATCTTCTGTTTACTATAGATCTTTAGATCTTTATTTACTATATTCCATATATTAAATTAGATCTGTATTTATTATATTCCATATAGCAAATGAAGAAGGGTAGGATTTAAAAATATAAAGTCAATCTCTTTTGTCAGTAAAATAGTTTTTTTCTGTTCAAGTGTTTTCTTAATCTTGTGTGATAACCCAGTTTTCCACAGCCTGACTACTATAAATAGAATCATCTAGCAGGCACTGACTGCTGGCAAAGGTGGCTGCGTTTTATATCCTCAGCCCAAGAAATACAAAGGAGTGGTGCAGGTTCTTGAGATACTGAAGTAATAATATTTTAAACACAGGCTCATATGGTGGGCAAATAATTAATGACACACTCCTATTTCTTTATTTTTTCATCAAATATTATACCAAGTATTACAAGGGTGGACACTTCATCATTGTAATTAAAACTTCTGCCATGCACTACAAAAAATAGATTATTCAGTACAAAATACATTCTTATAGAGGTAAGACATCTATACCCAAAGTTCTAGGGACCATTGAATACTCACTAACAGAGTTAGACTAAGATCAGTTAGCATGCTTTCTTCAGCCTGAATTATGATCCTGCTTGCTTCTGGCTTCAAAGTATTAGATTTCATCTAAATTATCTCACATAAACTGTTCTATCTATCTAATGGCATTACTAATCAAAATTTCAAATTTCAATCAGTAAAAACATATTTCTAATAGCTTCTAAATTCAAATACTTGAAAGCAGGACAAGGATTTTCTCTAGAGAAATTTTTATCATTTCAGAATACTTTAAAAACAGGGTAACAATACCTTATAAAGTGGCTGAATAAGCTTGTAGTATTGCGAATGATTCGAGCAGCCTGGGATTCCTCACGCTGACATCTTTGTAATGTGAGACCATCATCCATGTGACCTTCTTGGTGTAATATAACCTGTGAGAGTCAGTGATTATCACAATAATTACTAAAAAAAACTTCTCACTTTTAATAATTTTTTTACTTATTTCAATACTGCACCGAAAAAAAGTAATTTGCATATATGCAGATTTGTTAATCACTTTATCTAGACACCCATTTAAAAAATACAAGTTTTTCAGTCTCACATAAGTTATTCCAAGAAGACAATGTATTTTTTTCTTCCACAATTCATTAGAAAGATACTCTTAAAAAATTTTTGAAATTTTTGAAATAACAAAAAATGTCATTTTTTTCTATATTCTAGCTCACAGGGAAAGAGGAACTTCACTTTCTTCAGCATCATTTATGGAAAGATTTGTGCTTTACTCACAAAAATCAAGCTGAAGTGACAAATATTACAGTGGTGCTAAAGGAGCAATAGTGTTTACAGGCAACTTGGGATTCATTTAACTATTTCTACACAACATGTTGTATTCTCCTCCAAACCAGATATGAACATCATACAAACTTCAAGCAATAACAGAGATCCTTTTGTGGGATTTTAATCTTTCACTTTGAAAAAAACACACAAAGTCACAGAAAGCCGGTGTCACTTTTAGATGTCACAAAAACAAGTCTTGGTCATTTTGAGTCATTAAAATCCTACAGCAATTTTGTAAGAAGTAAAAGTGAGTTTGTCCAAGAGGCAATCTACTGAATTCTCCACCAAAAAAAGTGTATCTTTTTAGCTTTGAGTTAAGAAAAAATTGCAACCCTCCTTCCCAGTTAGCAGACTAATTCTGAGGGTATAAATAGTTAACAAAGAAACAAGTCAAGTTGTACAAGTGGTTACTACCAGAAATGGGGAAGTTATTTACTGACAGCATTTGTACCTACTAGCATACAGGTGTATCAAAGCAGTGGAAAGAGATGTTTATCTATGTTTGGCAGAATCTACACTACACATGTACTCTGTTCCTTCAAAAATGCTGAGGAAGATCATTTAAAAGAGACAAACATCACCTGCTGAGTTTATCTGGACAGCAGAATCCATGGAAATATGATTGAGACAATTGGGAATATATTTTTGAATTATTACATTAATAATATTTTCTTAAAGAAGTCTAGTATTTTAAAATTTGGTCATCTTTTGTCTTTTTTCAGACATTTCTTTATATAGAATCACACTGTGGGTGACTTTGCTAGCTTAAATATCACTGTTTCCATAGAAAAGGTCCTGAGGTCTCTAAACTGAAGAGTAAGTGAAGATCTGCTCTTCCCATCACAAAACAGTCAGAATACATTTGACAATTAAATGTTTCCTCAGGCCATTGTATGTAGCTCCAGATTTTGGAGCTACAGGAATGAAAACACTTGACAGATAGGGTATTAAAGCTGTCATGCCTAGCAAAATAATTGGATCTTCATTATTTGTAGAGCAGATATGAACTCTTCTCCGTAAGTATGCAGTGGATGTGGGAGAAGTCTTTTAGAAGGACCGAATCTTTCCTATTTCTCTGGAAAAAAACCTCACACCCAACTCACACCCCTCAAAAATATCCCCAAAAACCAAAGAAAAACACAAACACAAAAACCAAAAATAAACAAACAAACAAAAAAGCCAAACCAGAAAACCAACAAACAACCCAAATTTCAACTAAATCATCCAGAAACATCATAATGACAGGAAAGTGCTATTTAGAATTCCAGTAAGTACATCACAGGCAGAAGCATCCAGTGCTGGCTACATCAATTTCTCAGATAAAACACTTCTCTGCATATAAAAAGGTATTTGGCAATGTCTTGCTTGTTGAAGTACAGCAAGGCACTGACCAACACTGTGAGCAATAGCTTCACGAGTGTGGATCCAAATCATGTAGCATAGGTTTTTCTCTTCCCTGAGCTCTAGCATTTTGGAGCTCGGCAGGAGTTCATTACTTACACCAAAGCAAGCTCTCAAACTGAAAAGACAGACATCCACCACTCACTGGAGGGTGGAGGGATGTTGAAAAGAATACTGATGTAAACATTATCATTACCTGGCAAAATCATGAACTCTTGGTTACCACAATCTCAGAGAGAGAGAACAAATAAAAATTCTCACAGAAATCACGCAACAAATGCCTCATAAATGAGGCCAGAATTTCTTTCATATTTGTTAGTATAATAATTAGATACCTGAAACTACACCAAAGCCAAACAACAGAATTTTTTACTTGGAATTTTTAGTATTTTATAACAGAACTAATCTCATAGTTGTTTTCTGCTCTCTATAGCTTTACAAAAGCTGATGGTTATAATAGCTAGGTTATGTCAGAAAAGCATCTTTTGTCTCTTGCAAAAACCATGTATTTCTCAATCTTCCTAGGGCTAATGAGTCATGTTACAAAAAGTGCAGGCCAGCTTCAGAAGGAGCACAGTGAGTGAAAGTGAAAATTGCCTGACACGATGGCAGAGGATGAATACCAAGCAATGATTTCAGTTCTAATGTAGAAAAATTATTTTATATGAAATTTAAATGGATGTATATCTCAAATTGTTTACAAGATTTTAGCCTCCTATCATATATTGCAGGGCATGAAAAACAATTTCTTGCCTCCACAGGAAAACCAGTTGCATGAAATTAGAAGGTTTGGATTTTCTTCTGTTTGAAGGCACATAACAAGACAGTATTCTCCAGGTGACAGGGCAACAAAAGATTTGAAGTCTTTGAACATGAAGGAAACAGTTTTCAAAGGAGAATAAAAGTGACAGGTAATTATGGAGGCCCTTTTAGTCCCTTGCTGCTGAGCAGAAAACTGGAGAAACAAAATACTAAATGCCACAGGAAGCTATTGTAAAATTCTTCATTGAATACAGAAGAATCTACACGTTGCCTTTTCAAAAAGTAAAATTGGACCCTCTGAGGAAGGAGAATGACAGGACCAGTTGTGGCATGGGAAATGAAAAGACCATCGTGTAATTCAATTTTTTATCCAGAAAATATTCAATTTTTTATCCAGAAAATGACTGGCATTTAAAGAATGTCTCTGACCAGCCAGGTTGCTGACAAGTGAAGTGGTTGGGCACTCACTGCCCATTGATGATGATCACATGTGCTGAATATGATAGATGTGATTGTGCCTAGGGAGTGTGAGAAGGACCTCGTTGTTCTGTGCTGCAGTGCTTCTGCATGGGTATGCTCTTATGAATGTACATGTGTACAAGTAACCAAAGAATTCCAACTTCTTTCCAGTAATGTTTATTTTTTTTCATGTTCTAAGGATGGGTTCAAGTTGTAAAACTCTACAAAAGGAGAATAAAGGAATCCTTTGGTAATTACGAAGTTATGTGAAGCTAGTACTAAACTCCTTAACACTGGATGAATTCTGAGCATAAAATTCAAATATATAACAGGTCATATGCCACTAATTAAGAATTTAATCATACCCTAAAATCAAAAAGACTGAGAGAAAGGCCTTCTTGATGTCACATCACAATTAGATCTTGCATTTTTGGAAGAAATAATTCTCTAAAATCCCTTAAGAAACTTGGCAATTTTCTAAGGCCATTTCTTAAATGACAAATTTAATTGCCATTTCACATAATATACTTAATTTAAAAAAAAATCTGAAACACCAGTGAGTGTTAGATGATTCATTAGTTTACACCAGTTACAAGAGTTAAATTTAGATCTTTAATAATTATCCAAATCAGAAATTTCTGTCTTTTACTGGTGTAAAAAATAAAAATTGAGCACAAACTTATAATTTCTTCTGAGAAAAAAAAGTACTTAAATACATTTCCTAAAGAAAAAAGTTTTCTTCAATTACATGATTACATTAATATCCATCACTATTTTCATTTTCAGAGTGAAATATTCACATTTTCAATTTAAGAGCACAATACAAATGTATTTCACTAATAATTAAAAAAAGCCCCAAACATTACCTTTCTTTTCAAAGGACCTAAACGGGCTGATTTAGCATCCTGTGCTTTGTAAGTCAACCATAAAGCAGTGGCCACATGCTGGACAAAACAGATTGAATCGCCATACTTTATTTCTGGGACTCCCATGCCATCAATGTCACGTTTGAGACTTGATTCCTGCTTTTCTTTCAACTCCTAAGGAGATAAAATAAAGTTGGTATTTAATCTTTGTATTGGAATAGGAGAAAGCATTGAATTCTACACTGATACATATTACAATACTGAACAATATTTGTGCTACTTATGCTGTTAAGATGCAGCTAAATTTCAATTCACATAACTTCAGTTTCTATCCAATTAATCTTTCAGACTGTGATTAAAAATAATTGCAAATCTGAAGCATCATATTCACTGAAACAAGAAAAATCAAGTCAAATCTATTACAGTGGATTCATACCAAAATATCTTCAGATGTTTATCTTAACCTATTCAATAATGGAGTTACTGATAGAAGTAAAGTTTCAGTTTAACAGTCTGTAGAACTCTATGTAGCCAAAATTTTCAAGTTTTAGCTTAGAAGTGAAAAATAAAAATAAACCTGGTCTGCAATGCAATTAAAATATTTTTATGCTGAATAAATGTTTCATTATAATTTGTACATACAGGAACACACTTTGCTTAGAATAATGCCTCTGCATTGAAAAAACATCAAAAAAAGAAAATATTCATTATTTTAAAAGTGTGACCTGGTTTTATATTTTCTTTACTTTTGCATTTCTCAATTTTTTACATTTATTTATTCATTTAAATAAATAAATAAGGTTTTTATTTATCCACTTTACAAGAGGATTTCAATTCTTTCAAACCTCTTTTAAAGACATTACTCAATGCTTGGCTGAAAAACCCATTTTTAAAGCCAAATATATTTCTTAATCCCTATTTCCTTCATTCACAACTAGGGGATTTTAAGGGTTTGGCACTTTAAAATAATGTAGTTATCCTTTAAAAAATGAATTCAGGAATAGAAACAGAATTATTCTGCATACTTTGTAATGGCAAGTTATGGATGCATGTGATTGTGCTTGTTTTATAGGTGTAACAAGTTTATTTCATTTCAAATTATACAATGTTCAATATCTGTGGAGTAAGCAGGAGTTATATCTATGCTAATCTGCTTTCGTTTATATGTGATTTAACTGTCACATTTCAACAATAATTTCAGTTGAAACAGGTAATATTTAGTGCCAAGATGAAGTTGAATGGAATTACGAGACATGCTTGTAGATACCATTTCAATGTCAAGACTATGGGGAAAACTTGTCACATCATATTTGTGTGGACTGTGCTGTCAAGTACAGAAAAAGATGAACTGTTTCAATACACATCTGCAGTGAGGACATTCAGTGAAAAATGCAATGAAATAGAATAAATTCACTAACTGTGAGCAATTAATTATTTGTCTTTACATAGTAACCTGAAGATTAAAACTTTCTTTTTCAAATATGTTGTCTGCATCAATAATCAAGCATCAATGAAAATTTCAGAGAAAGAAATCATAGTGTGGAAAGAAGCAATCCTAATTACAATCCTAAATTACTTTGTTTAAAATTTGAGTGATACTGATCCCTTTTGACAACACTACACATAGTGAAAAAAACCCAATTTTTTTAATTTCAGAAATAAATTTTTAGAATTATTTCAGGGCCCTGAAGGCTGTGTTCACTTTGAGAAATACAGCACAAATTCCTCTTCATCATGTTTTGCTCTTTGCTGTCTGTCCAGCTTCTCTAGGATTTCAGCCAAGTAATTTGATCACAGTGTGCAAAGACAAGGTGTATTTTATAACAGCTGAAAAGGCTAGTCAGATAAAGATTACTGGGGAGAAGGGGGGAAAAAACCTTCTCTTATCTAGATATTTGTACATATCTTAAAAATAAAATATCCAAACATTTTGGCTTTTAAAACCCTCTCTTCACAGCCTAGGCTCAGTTTAACTCCCTCAGGCCGTGAATGAAAGTCAGCAAAGGAAAAATAATAGTAACAACAACAACAACAACAAAAACCAAAACAAACAAACAAACAAACAAAGATGGGATGAACAAAAGAATATGAGGGCAAAGCCGTCAAAGATGATATTTTCAAAAGATGTTTAATATACTAGAGGAAGGGCAAGAATTAGACAGTGAGAAAGAATCATGGCTCCCTACGTGATAAAAGGAATGTAAGGAATGACAACATGAACAGAACAAATAAATGCAACTTTCTATATAAAGATTTTACAATAGTAAAAACACAGTAGGGGAAACTTTTTCGCCAGCCAGCTTAAGGGCTTGTTTAGACAGTTCTAAGAATTGTGAAACAACCTGTCTGCTGAACCCTTACTAAATCGAACTTTCATGAGCTGATTAAAGTTTTATCTTTTGATATTGGACACTGTTACTGCATTAAAAGCACTGCCGTAGCAACTCCAATTCAGCAAAAGAAAAAAGGTTTTACAGATATAAGAGCTTGCTACTGGTATTGTTGTACACTGTATACTTTGTTTTATACATTTGTACATTCCAGTAGACAAGAAAAGTCACTTTCATTTCACATTCTATTTTCTCTTCCCATAAAAAAAAAGTAGAAAAAATAGCTTAATATTGCATTTGAAATGCAGTGCTTACTGGAAAATTATAACTATAAAACATTAACTTAAAAATAAGTATGTGAACTTTTAGAGACAAATGTAGGTAAAGGCCTTTGCAATACCTATGATCTTACTAAAAAACCAAATTAAACTTTATGATTACTACCATACTATTACGACATCCTAATGCCATGTTGAGTCCCTAAGACAGCTACATGTTGGCAGTAATATTAAAATGATATCAAATCCTTCTGCATGAGTCATCTGTGACTTTCAAATGTGTCAGAATGCTACTTACCAAGACTATACCAACCACTTCTTCATTGTCAATTTTACACACCACCAATAACATAAAATATGAAAACTCAAATATTAATTCTGGGCTACACAAATTAAAATAAACAATTCTTTTAAAATATGCTCTTTTTTGCACTATGTTTAGTCTCGAGGAAATTTGTAAGCAGACCCAAGACTCTCCTCAGCAGTGTAGGCTGAGCCAAGTACTGTGCTGGAATGAGAACATCCCATTTCAAAACAGGATTCCATCTGGTGTAGAGAAACTGCTGTCTCTGTTGTCACAAGGCATTAGAGATCTGTTGCCTTAAAATACACAGGGTTGAAGTTTTAAAACTTGGTCAAAAGTAAGCTCTGTATTAAAACCGATAAAAGATGTAATTTGGAGGGGGAGACTGTCCATCAATTTCTAATACTTGTAAGATTAGTGTGTATCAATTAGGAAGCAAAAGAGGCATGTATTACATATGATATTTTCATTGAAATCAGCACACTAATGTTCTTTAGCATATACTATAACTTTTTTTAAAGTTCCCTTCTGTTCTTATTTATATAAAAACATTTTAAGGAAAACTCTAATTTGAATTTTATAATTTAAAACTAGTGTTTCAATTTCCAGTGTTATCCATAAAAAGGAAAAAACCTAGTGAAAGTAAGTACACTATGAATGCAATCATAGGCTTTGACAAGCAATGAACACACAGGATTTCTGAAGTGGGATGTAACTATTGAGGATGAAGGTGCTTTTTTCAACAAGAGGGTCTCTATAATAACTGCTGGAAAATAAGACTTTATTTAAGTCATGTGTTGCAGGCTCCTGGGTAGCCTTGAGGATTTGCATATCCACATAGCTCTGCTTTCTGGCAAAGACAATATCTTTTTCCTATAAGCCCTTTTGCTGGGTTCAAAACTGGAAAGAATACCACAATGAAGCAATGCTTCCTTTCCTCTTGGTTACTCAGCAGCAATGCTTATTGTAAACAACCTGGTCTGAACTGGTGTTGACCCTACCTGGAGAAAAAGGCTGGACTAGATGGCTTCCCAGGGTCCTTCTCAATCAGAATTATTCTATTAGTCTAAGGGATGGGAGAGCTGTAAACAGACAGGTATCCAGCACCCTATTTTTAAGAATCTGTGCACAACGGGATATGAAGATAGACAGACATTAGACAGATACCTTGAAAGTTTCCTGAATTTGTGCCGTGTTAAGATACATGCAAATGAAAAGGTTTCTTCATTGAGAAAATGAACCAATAAAATGTATACAAGTACATTTATGCAGAAATTAAGATAAAAACACCTGCATATATCTAGTCTGTCTATTACATCTATGGTCCTTTTTCCCTTCAATCTCTGCGCAAGCAGCACAGGGCTTTAAGAGCTCTTTTCTTCTTACAGTTCAGTCAATCTTTGGGGTTTATTCCCTTCCCAAACATAACCTTTCTTTCTTCAGGAAAATTTATCATTGCTTGTTCCCCTCACCTTTGGAAACACTAATGTCTTCACTCATGGGACAGTGTGGCTTTTATGTGCCTAAACAATAAATAACAATTCTTATTCTTGGCACCAAATTCAGTCTATCATGAGGTAAAAACATTCTTTTCTGTATAGGATAGCACAAGTGGGATGGGATGATGAAACTCTGAGCTTGTATTTAATATAAAAATGTACATTAACAACCATATAGTATATAAACACAGTAGGCATGAATTACTTCTATATAATCAATTACTACTGTACTTCAGCTTAGCCATTTTGGGGACTGCACTAAAATTCACTGGTATGTTTTTGAGGCACACTTCAATGAAAAAAGAAAATAGGGCATGCTTACTAAATGTAACAGAAATAGTTTTATAAATGTGCATACATAACCACTAAATTTACATACTCAAAATTTATACATTTATACGCATAGATTAAAATATTTTAAAACAGCAGGACAGCTGCTGAATTAGGCAGTGAATATATGAAAGGAATTTTAAGTCAGTGTAACTGTGACACTCCTGGGATACTCACTATTCTTACCAAAGATTTGCCATTAATGGGAAAAAATTACAGCTGTAATAAATGCCCCAGAGCAACATCAAATATACAGTCTGTAGTACATAACCTTTCCCCTGAATAAAAAAAGAAAAACTATGTGGAAAGTAAATCTTAGCAATCTAAGAAAATTTCCTGATAGTTTTTCAATTATTTTGATTGGCTAAAATAAAAATTTATGAAATATCATACTCAGTCACACTAATAAACATTGTTATTTTAAATATGCTAAAAAGAAGTATTTGATTTATTATACTAACAAAAATATAGCATTTGTCAATACTCTTACTGTTAGATTTTATCTAGTGTATAACTAATTTTAAAGATTCTTTTTCACTTTGGGATTTATTTTTTCTTAATGATTGTATAGCATTCAGAATTATGTGAAAAATTTAGCTTTTTGTAGTCAATAAAAAACTCTATTGTAACAGCTATGGCAACTGTTTATAAGTAAAATCATGAAAGAATGTAAAAACTTTTAATCATCATTGATTATAAAACTTTTCACTTCCTGGGGAAAAAAAGTTATTAATTTTGCCTTCTTCCACAATCATTCTTCATTGTCTCTCCCTTGTACTGTTTTTCCCAGCTGGAAACAATGAAAAAGCTAATAACATGCAATTAGCAGCTCACTAAAGAGGATAATTTGAAAACATATGGTTTAGAAATCACTGACTGCATTTGCCTTACATTTAGGAAAATTTTGAGTTCAGTTCTTATCAGCACACTGCATAAAGAATAGCAACTGAACTGAATTCAATTGAACTCAATTATGACAGATAGAGCTGGAACATGTAACACTCTAATGAGATTCTATCCAACTAAAATAAGTCTATAATTATTAAAGTATTCATATTAAAACACTATCTCTTGCTCTGTATTTGGTTTTAATCTTGTTTTTTTCTAATCTGGTAACTGATTAGTTTATTCTAAAGTTTATTAATTGCTGTTATTTTTCCTTCATGAAACCTTTGTTTTTCTTGACAGTGTTTTTTTACATCTGAATTTAAGTGCACAATCCTTAGCATTAGCTTCAATTTAGAAATTACAAGTAATTTATATAGTTGTTGAAACAATTCCGATTTAGTATTTGAGTGCTCCACATTCAGAACAAATCTGCATGGTTTTTATTTACCTTTGATGCTCTAAAACAAAAGGCTGTAGATGTTGTGTCTGACTTTTCTCTGTCTAATATTACTACTCCTTCATCCTCATTCAGAGCCAAGTACTTTCCTGTTGTAATATGTCGAAGACGAAAAGGCTGCCCCCATCTGATATTACTTCCACTCCAGCTAAACATAAGAGACATCAAAAATTAGTTTAAATAAAGTAAGTAAAACTAGAACTTTTTCTTTAGTTTTTAAAGGATGTTCAGAAAATAGAATTATGCCATATATATATATATATTCCCTTTTTGGTTCTGATTTCAATACTGGCATTAAATCAGATGAAACGCTGTTAATTCATTTGCAGAGGGAAGCCTGGAATGGCTTCCATCTTCTTGTTTCTACACCCTCGCTCCATCTCATCAGGGTGCTACATATGGTGTCCATAAAAAAATTCCTACATATGTAAATTAACTACTGTATTTTAGTTGACTGACTAAACAAACAAATTGGACCTATGTGGGGACTCAACATTTCACAGAATTTTCCTACATCTGAGTTAGTTATGAGGGTATTTCACTTACTATCACAAACACACCAAGGGTAAAACAAACATAGAGTTCAGATGGCCATCAAAGGCCATACATACATACTCTTATGATATATATTGAAATTTCACTTGCAGAGAAATAACAGACAGATAATCACATAGGTAGGAGATAATCTTTAAAAAAAAACAAAACACCAAAAAACACAGAAAGGGTATTATTGCTCTTGTTTCCACTCCTGCTTATAAAACTCCAAGTAAAAATAGGAATGCTTTTGGAAAGAAGCAATGTTTTAAGTACACATATCTCATAGGTAATGCTGCTTTTCATATGGGAGAAAGAAAAAATCTATTTTATCTCAGTACATTGCTTTTTATTACTGACAAAGAGCCTACTAACACATATCATAAAGTGTGGCAAATAAATATTCTACCTTAAGGTTCTGTAACAATCCAGTTTCTATTAATATACCAAAATCTGCTAACCAAAAAAGTTTACAAAATATCAGTACCTTATTCGAAGGGGTTCTACTCTCCACAATGACCTTGCTCGAATACCAGCTCCTCCAGTTTCATAAAATACTTTCCTACAGAAAAGATTCAGAAGACCATTTTCTTGTGTTTATTTGTGCTTACATAGCATTTGTAACTTACTTCTCTGGAAACTGTATATGACTCACTACTTTTCTCCCAGTAAACAAATATCATTGAAAGGACAGAAGATGCCTACTCAATAGTGAGACTATGATAAACAATCAAAATGTCCCAGGTAAATTAGATTATTTCCATTAGGGTAGTCTCTCTCAGGAGCTGATAAAATGCTTAACCTTGAAAGTGGCTGGGAAACTTTTCCTGTCATTTAATCAGCCATAAAAATATGTAATTCTTACAGTTCCCAAGATCTTAATCTACATTACCAATGATTTTAAATACAAACCATATTTTAAAATAAAGATGTACATTTTCAGATGAAAAGAACAAGAACATGACATCAGAAACTTTATTCCTAAAATTATCCCTATAATTCTTATTAAAAGGAAAAAAAATGTGATAACAAAAATTCTGTATTATAGTCCTTACAAAACAGATAATGCATTCAGAGAAATAAAAAATAGGAAAGGAAAGGATTCCACCTTTACTATAATTTGGTTTTCTCAAACTATTTGGCTGAGGGTTAGTAATGTGTTCTAGTGCAGAAACTAATATTCTACTCAATAATCAAATACAAACAAAGAACTACTATGGTGGATGAGCCCTGTTCACAGAAAGTTTTTAAAGTCTTAATAATCATTCATGTCTCATCATCTAATCACCAGAATTTGTATAAACTTTCTCATTTATAATGAGTATAGGAAATATAATGGATAATAGAAAAGATCTGAATGCCTACAATAGATGAAATAGATGAAATAGATGTTATTCCTCTGGGAAGGACTAATCCATCCTAGCATGCACAGAAACTGGACCTTCTATTGTACTTAAGTGTCTGAAAAATGCGCAGCAAGGGAATTTAAAATCTGCCTTCCTGCTCTGGCAATCTTGACTGAATATAGCAAATACATGCATAAAGATGTCACAATCTAGCTGTTATCTAGCTAATAAAAGTAGCTTTTTGAAATGTAGAATTTTAACTGGCTTTCCAAATTGTCAAATTCTTTTACTACTTTTTACAGATAGGAGGCAAAAATTTAAAAAGCTGTTTAGTATTGTTCTTATGCAACTATGGGGCCTGAAAATCAACTTTCATAATGAAAGTTGTGTTCCTCATATCTGAGCAAGTATTTCTACACCTTTTATTCTACTGAGAACACTTAAGGGTCTCTTGAGCAACACCAATAAAATCCTGGAAGAATCACGAAGTATACTGGAGCATGGTTAATCATTAGCACCTGGCAGCTTTCTAAGATGATGGACTTGTATTTACACCTCTACATTATTTAGGAGTCACATTTAAGGGCACACGATATCAAATATTTCAAAACATTAGTTCACCAGAGGAGTAAGGATAAATATTCCTCATAGTAAAGGCAGTAACATTCCCTACACACCTTATCTTGCATGAAAATGTATTGCCGCTCAAGAATAAAAATAAACCAAAAGAAATCCCTAGCTTTCAACTCATCTCCATTTCCAGACTATGAATTTGATCTTTCAAGGTCACTTCCAACCCAGGCTGTTACATGAGTCTCTGAACATACTGAATGCACAATAGCAATCTGGAGCTCTCCATTTTCATTCTATGTCTCTGGTCCCGCTGACCTTACTGATTTTACTTTTGGCAGACTCTAAATCCTAGCTAAGCTCAAAACTAAGTATTCATTTCTACTCTCTGACCTCCTTCAGTTCTCCTTGGCCCAGCTCAATCATTCTGTCTCTAAAGAACTATCATAGGTAAAGTTCAGTATTATAGATATAGTTCAGTTCACTTGATCTAGTCATAGTCTCTGTTCAGCTCTTACACTTTTAATTTCTATACTTTAAAAAATTCAGATATTTTTTGCAGCTTTTTCTATAGGCAGCTCTGGACTAGAATTAGTGACCTGCTTTTCAGTACCAAAGCTGTATGTAAAAGAGAACTGCTGACTTTTCACAACAGCATCTATGTAACATTTTTTCATCTACTTGATTCATTCTATCCATCTTATTTTTTTATCGCCAAGCTAACATTTTTGATGTTCTATATGTCCACCCCAAGTATTTCCATTTGGCCTTTAAAAAAACCCCTTAGGATTCTTGTCAGAGAATAGTATCTTTGTGAATTGTTAAAGAACATTCCTTACAGAAACACTCAAAAATAAGACCTTTGTTTCATGAAAAAGAAAAATCTTCAATCTTGTCCAACTTAACTTACTTAACATTCCTAACTAAATGCATAGAACTGATTAAATAATAAGATTGTAAAAAACCACAACCATTTTCTACATCTCTCTCTCCCATTCTTATTACTATTTGGAGTTTTTTAGTATTTTGATTTTCTTTTGATAGTGTAAACGTAACTCCTATAACTATGACACAAGTACAAACTTGGCCTTATGTCTGACACTCAGCTTCGAAATCCAAAAGAAAAGACAACTTCAAATCATCTATCACTATCACACATTTGAAAATTTTCAATATAGCATCCAATTTTAGGATTATAGATATACAGATTTCATTCAGACAAATACACATTTTAATTTTACCCTTTTATTTACTTAGTATAAAAAACATGGAAGCAAATCTGAAGCCAGTAACAATACACATCAACCCTACATAAAGAACCACATCATACTGGGGAATAGGAGTCTACAATTAGTTCTAATGTTAGCTGCATCTGACTTCTGGATAAGTGAGAGAAGTAGCATTTCTGAACACACTGAAACAGCTCAGAGCCTATTTGAACCTTGCTAAAACAGGTCCTTTATAAAATAAGTCTGAATGCAACATCCTAACATGTTTGCCAGTATTTTTATACTATGTGTGTACACCTTCATACACAGTCAAAACATTTTTTATTTTTCTTTACATATATGGAGAGAACAGCAGTAAAAAATTCACTTTGGGTTCTCTTTAGGATTTGGAGATGTTTTAACTCCACAGAAATGTAAACATGGAAAATATAGACCTGACTTAATTGAATGTTGCTTGTGGTATCATATTACCTAAAGCATAACTTCTTTACCACAATAGGTAGAAAGGTCTTATTTGTTGAATATGATTTTTAAAGCACGCAGGTTTGGGTAGCAAAGTTATTAGCTCGTTTTGCTTGCTTTGACAAAAAAATTCAAAAAACACAGAAAAATTCAAATAATAAATCAACATATAGATGACTACTGTAGATACAAGTTTAATACAAAAGTGTTTTATATGCTAATGTGATGTAGTTTTCTTAATATGTTAATCAAATTTGAAACAGCTAAGAATTTGCAAAAAAAAGTGCAAAATATATAAAATATGAAAGTCATTGTAGAGGCCAAACTAACTGAGATACTTTAGGGATTGGGGGTTTTTTCACATTGTCTTCCAGCTAACACTTTCATACTTCTACTTATAGTAGTATGAACTAGAGACAAGCAACATAACAGGATGAAATCTCAGTGAAAATACTACTTGAATTTCAACAATGAAAGAATTAATGACTGATTTTCTGTTTAGTAGGTCTCAACGTCTTGTACAATGTCATTGCCTAATTAAAGACTGCTGTAAGGAGTGCTTAATCTACCTAACCTCAAATTCAACTGGCTTCCTGTTTCCTTTTTGAAAGAAGGAAATACAAAAAAAATGCTCCATCACTTACTTGTGCTGTGAATCATTTTGATCTGTAGATGGAATTGTCAAGCACTCATCATGGCCATGGAAAAAACGTACTACATGCCCACCAAGAAGATATCCTGAAAAAAAAGCTCATTAACTCATTAGCTAAAATAACACACTCATGAAAGTTTAAAAAATTCAAGATCCAGATAAGACCTATTTTTCAAATTTTCACTTGTAACTGAAACTAAACAAGAACAAATTTAATGTGTCAACATACTGGGTTTTAGTACCTTATTTTTTAAAAAAAAATCTTCTGAAAATGAAGAAAAACAAAAGCAAACCTTTAACATTTAAAACTCAAATTAGGATTCTGAGACAGAAAAGAAAATTAAAAACATCTTTAAAACAACAAATGTAATTATTGTTTTGAAAATTGAATGCTTTAGGTAAAAGCTAAATCAAATAGATAATACCATCATTTTCTCCCCCTTAATACAGTTGAAATTATCTCAATACAAAATAGTTCCATGATTTCATCAGTTTCTTCTGATATTTATCATTTGTGTCAAAATCAAAGGTGCAGCAGGAGATAGAGGACAGAAGAACATTTTGCAGTTCTGAAGATTAAGTTTAATGGAAGCTAACTTTCCACCCCATTTAACACAAAGAGTACAGGTCAAAAACCAGGCACGCTGCCTTACATTAGAAAAGAAAAGACAAAGAAGGTGTAGGAGCATGACTCATCAGATCCTAGTCCAAACCATTCTCACCTTGTAAGTGAAGTTACTGCCTTTTAAAAGAACACACATTAAGGAGGAAGGGTAGAAGGAAACTTTCATACTGTCCAGCTGGTTCAACATAAATTTGTAAATGAGGAAAACTGTTACTGACAAGTACCGTCTTGCCAATTAATATAAAATCAAAGCAAAGAAATATTGGGAAAAAATGTACTTTTCTGTTACTTATGTTTTCTTGATGGTTCCTCTCCTCTCCTACCCTCCCCTCGCCTCCCTGACCCTCCCTGACCCTCCCTGACCCTGTGGTGGAGGATTTAGGCTGAATAAGTGAAGACCATAAGGATGCATGGCTGTGACATCCAGAAAGGATATTGAGGAAATGTCTGTAAAAACCAGAACTAGGAGACTGAAATAGGAACTTTGAGAAAACTGCTTTCCATTTTGCCTGTACCTTTATCTCTCTTCTGTTTGATCTGTAGTGGGAGAACAGTAATTAGGAAAACTGTACACAAAAAATCTAACTTTTCTGGCTTTAGCTATTCTGCAGCTCCTACTCCACCAAATTAAACCAAACTTCACATCTCCTGCAGCTTTTAAAGCTTTGTTATTCTAAAGTTACAGCACTCATTTAGCTTTTTTTCAGTACATCCAGCTGATGTATCTGTATTTCCCTGTTTTCCCTTCAAGTATTCATCCTAAGCTCCTTTTCTTTATTTTCATTAAACTTGGTTGATGTTCTGAGAGAAATTTGCTTTTAATTTTCCTTTTTTATCAAAAGCATAAATGAATGTAATTTATATTCATGTGTAAATAAATAAAATGGCAAACCTTCTGTAATATTGCTTCCTGAGCATATAGGATGTACATTCCATAGTGTCTGCATAAAGGAGGCATCCACCTGAATATTTCCATTTGACACAGAGAGATGCTGAAATAAGACAATGGTAATAGGAAACAATGAAAATCATGCACTTAAAATATTTAGTATATTAATTTATCAACAGAAGATAATGTATCATAAAGTAAATACAGAAATTACTTCTAAAATTAGTATCCTTCTAAAAACTGGGAAAAAGGCATGGAAGCAGTCTTGTTCTGGAGTAGAGACTCACACGCGCGCACACACACACACCCACCCACCACCCTTTCAGTGAGGAAAAATAAAAATGTATTACAACCAGACATTGCTCCCTAGATTAGAAAAAAATAATTCATAAGAATCCCAACCAATCTCCTGACATCCCCACAGAACTTTCTATTTCCCCACCATTTGACCACTATCTAAAGAAACGAACTTACCAGGTATCTTTCAGAAGACACACTGACCAGGATAAGGTCATCACCAATTCGAACTTTTTCTCCTTCTGACCTTTGCTTTGAAGCAGGGTGTATTGTCCACCAGCATGCCTCACCTAAAGGACAGAGGCACTAATCAAGGTTCTACAAAACAGACAACTCCCAAGAAATCAAAGTATCTTTATACAACATGGAAATATCATTTTAAAAGTTGTCTTGTAAGACATTCACCTTATAAAACCACATAATTTCTTTTTTTTCAATCCCTTTTCTTTTTGCTTGAAATTTTTGGTCAAATGATCTTTGCCATATATGATATTTTCCTTTTCAATTACTTCTAAAGAGATTGTTTGCAAAACACTGCTCAGAATTGCTCTTCATTGAAGCTTCCCCTTGCCAGGAAATAGCTGACAGCTACCTTGGTCTTATTTATCACCTTTTGTCTCTTCTTTTTTTAATGGTCATATTTAATTCACAACCTTTTGTGTCACATAGCATAACAAACCTGGAAGTAGTTCCACTGGCACAGCTGACCATATAATCACAAAATAGCCAAGCCTAAGGGAGACAACTACAGAACATTTCCTACAAATTAAACATAAGATTCCAGGTTACCCTGCACACACACACACAAAACACAGAGCCACACACACAAACATTCTGGGAAGATTACCTAGTTCATTTCACAATTTCACACTCTTTAGAGTGTGAAAGAGAAGACCTTGAAGAAAACAAGTTGAATAAAATTTTCTCACCAGAAAATGCGAAAGTGGGGGGGAAAAAGCGCAAATTTGGTAGAATCAAAGTACAGAAATTTTTTGCTTGATTAAGCTATTTCATGTAAAACCTCCTTAGAATTCGAAGGTTATGACACTAATTACAGTGAAGACAATAAATAGAAGTTTCACCCATACAAAATGCTAAGTCTTCAAAGGGATTAATTTTCAACAGCCAGTGGCTACATGAAGAATACTTCCTGCAGCTGAAAGTGATTCATTAGCACAGTTTCATAGGTGAGGGAGTAGGGCAAGGGGAAGTGATATTATGGTGCTCAGTTTATTAGGTTTACAGACATGCAGTAATTACCAAAGCCCTCTGCGCAGAAACACAACTAAGTTTTTTTGAATCCTACCTATGTGTACAAGGGTAAGGGTTTTCTTGTGTTAAGCAGATAAGCAAATACCAATTAAACAACTACAGATACTTGTTATAAAACCTCATAGATGGAAGCAGATAAACGTACAATAATTCTAAAAAAAGCTATAAAATTATAAAAATAGATTTCACTGAAACTATTTTAGTAGACATTAAACACACATATTCCTTTTATCATATAAATTCCTTTTCTCAACATGCCTAAAGAAAATGTTCTCCATCTAAGGCAACGATCAAAGCCAAGTAACAGACTGTTAATAGCTGTCTAAAGCCATTTTTTTGTATGGCTATAAACAACTGAAAGACAAACTTCACTCATTCAAAACACAAACTTTTGTAGAGAGTCACCTGAACAGATTCAAAGAATATGATTTACAAACATTTTAACACCTACACTGCCAGTGCCTCTCCATCATCAATTAGTCTATTTGATTTTAATTTATTTTCAGAGTAATTAAAAAACAATAGAAAACACAGGTTTAAAACCATCATTTGAGCTTTACATCAATGTAGTGTGTATACAGGAACTTAGATTTTCCCTTCAAGATGTATGTCTGGGCCTGATTATTACAGTCACCTGTTACTTTCTGAGGAGTACTCATCACTTTTAGAAACTATTTGTGGCTCAGTTGCCTTTAAACTCATTTAATACAGCTCCCAGTGGCAACTCATAATTTATATGTGTTTTTATGGAAGCACAATTTTTTTTTACTATATTTCTGTCAGCAGTAATGGTAATGGCAGTACTCCCAGAAATACATTAATTAGATTTTAAATCATTCTCATAATGTCATGTTTGTGTTGTATTTCTTCCACTTTGTCCCATTATTGGTTTGTCCATATTATGTGTATATTTCTATCCAGCTCTTTTAGAAATGTCTTCACTACATATTTTCTGGTTTCCTGCACTACAAGTTGCAAACTTCCTTTGTTACTTGGTTACAATGTATATGGTGAATGCAGCAGTACATGCCTTTTCCATATTATAAATGTAAAAACAACAAAAAAAGAACCAAACAAAACATCACATTTATTGTATTCGACAGATTTTTTTTTACTTTGAGCATTATCATGCATTTTATTGAAGTTGTGTTGTCAGTTTAATTGCAAGACTCTCTCACATTCTTATACAAAGTCATTTAATGCGCTGAAAGCTATCAGTGATAGTAATTTCTTTCAGCCATCTATTTTCTGATGAACACATAAGGATCCCATTCATAAGCTTACTGTTACATTAAACTCAATGCCTCTTCTAAAACCGGAAACGAGTGACTCATTTTCCTTCAAAAATAACTTGCCATACCTGCTGCATTTTCTCGTAGCCCCACATCAAATGCAAGTTTATCTGTCTGGGATCTTGATGACGTTAAACATGTCAAATACTGCAAAATAGTTAAGTTATTGAAAACAAAAACCCAGCAGCATGTATTAATACACATGGCAATTGAATAAATTCACATTACTTCATCTTACTATCATACTTAATTTTTTTAATGAGTTAAAGATGATGATGTTATTCATACAGAAGCTCTTCCTGAACTTAAAACATCAAAATCCTTTTCCACTGAAGCACATTTCCACTTCAGCTGTGCAATTTAGCTTCTACCTTCTGAAGTTTCATACAGCTCATCAGAGAGGAACAGGCAAACATCTAATTACAGCCCTATCATAAGAAACTCGATTCATGAAAACATTAAAAAACATACCAAAGGAAATTATTATGCTTGCAACTCTGGTATATCAAGGCAACTACAATTTTCAAGGTTTATAAACATAAGCAACATAGTTTGAAGATTAATGTAGCATTTTCTAGTACAGGAAAAGGGAAGGAAATTGTTTTCCTGACTTGTCAGTTCTTCAGCCTTCTATTAGGTGTATTTACATGGGCTCTAGTAGGTCAAAGATTCAAAACAGTGGAAATTGTTCAGTTGTAGAATATAGCATAATGAAATTTATACAAGGCAGCATCTTTGTGGGCATAATCTCTGGGAACCATGGGATGTCAAATGGAACATCTTATCTTATAAAATATGATGGGGAAGAAAACAACAAATTGATTTGCTGTAGAAATACTTGCTAATGGAAGCACCACTAAAATGGATTCCTTAAGGACACAGAAATAATCCATGGCCAAAGGAGCTTTTTTCAGCTACAATTCTGAGTTAGATAAAGCATCTGAATTTTTAAAAAAATATTTTAGGTTGCGACAACTCAAGTTATTAACTTCCTTTTCATCTGGTGCAGAAGATAGCTTGGAAAGAACATTATTCCCAATTGCTATGTTTTGTTTGTTTTGGTTTATTTTATTTTGGTGAAAAGACATTCATTATAATGCAACTCCTTCTGTGCAGGAGCTCCCTCACTCACCATCTCACTGAAGGAGTGCCGGAGCAGTATGGCGTGGCCGTACAGCAGGGTCCGGTGGCCACCCCCCTGGGCTGCCTGCAGAACAGGATGGGGCAGGTCAGAACTCCACTGCTCTCAGTGGACCACCACCAGAACCATGCAACAACATGAAGAGCTATGGCAGTTCAAGGAATAAGCACAAATATTCCAACAAATAATGAAATTAACGCACTGGGGGGAAAAAAATCATAATAATGATGTAGTTACAGCAATCTGCCAAAGGAAAAAAATGTTGTTATTTGACAAAGGCTTTTACTGTTACCTAATTTTTATTATGGTTTAGCAAAACATGGCATTTGCAAAAAACATATTTTAAGTTAAATAAGATACTACTTACCTTTCTTATAAACTTCATGCAGGCATTAAAAAAATAATAACAACATAAATACATATATACAAACAGAAAATGAAATCTGAAAGAGAAAATAATATACCTACTTCCAAAAATACTTTAAGCATATACTAAGAATATCTACTTGCTAATATTAATCTTTAACATGTTTCAGATTCATTAAAACAACATCATCCATAGTTTCAACTCAGTACAGATATTAATTTTCAATATGTAATACTATGACGGGATCAGGGAGAGACACAACTGAATTTTCCATTTGCTTCCTTTTGAGTATTTAACATTTAACATCTTTTGAAACCCTTTTGGATGGCATTTAAGGTCAGTTCTCATCCTTGGATGAGATTTGGAAGGGATAAAGATAATTAAAGGATACTCCAATAACTCAAATAACTGTTATAAATGTGTAGGCAAACAGTTTTAAACACTGTGAACAATAACATAAGTTAAACTACCACCAATCTTCTTCAAAATATGTTATTCATTAAAAAATGGTTTTAATCCTCCAGGAATTTGCCACTGCTTGGTGAAGAAACCTGGAAAAACATGTAGCAGTGAATATTATACCTCTTCTATGCATTAAGATTATTTTTTTAATGAAAAAGGAAAACCTTAGCAGCAAAGTCAACTGTGATTACAAACAAGTCATTAAAAGAAAATTACATGTATTCAGTTTGCAACAAATATATGAATACTGAGAACAAGCAATGAAACACTTCTAGCTATTTTATTACTGAAAGTTTTTAAATGAACCAATTTTAAGCTTAAAGCTAACTAATTTAAAAAAGAAATCAAAAGAAAACAACACAACCAAACCAAAACAACAAAACCTCCAAATTGAACAAGCTACAGTCTTTCTCTAGAAAAAATCTGAAACTAGCCGCAGAACTCTGTTCCAAACTAAATTTAATATGAAAAACAGCTTCCCCAGTGGATTGTACCCAACTTCAAAATAAATGCAGGACAAGATAATTTCAAAATAAATACAGCACAACAGATTATATTCCTTTTTTTTTTTTGTCTACTGCTCCTTAAGCAAGAGTGTGATTATTTTTACTGAAGAGCTCATGTCTTCTACTTCCAATCCCAAATAAAATATTCAGATATCATTATTTACCCCAGAATAAATATTTCAGCTGCAGTTTGGGGTAAATAATTTGGAAATATTAAAAACTATGTAATTTCATAGGAATCCTAGAAATATTTAAATCAATCTTTTGATTTCCTAAGCATATGCTTTTATTTTCATCAAGATTTGTTTTATAGAATGTAATGTAATAGCAAAAATAAAAAAAAAAACACACTTTTTATGCAGTGGAAAAAAAAAGGTCAATGTTAATGAAGTTTGAAAACCATGTATGCAAAGGTTGACAGTGCAAGATCAGAGGTGATGGAACTCCATCTTTCGTATCTATGCAATAATATGTGCCAGTTAAATATCTGAAGAGCAGAATAAGCCATTAAGTTGAAAATAAGTAAAGCTGTAGAGTTTTATCATGCTCTGTAAGAGAATAAAAGTTCAATTCAGTTCGATTCAGCTGAAATTAGAGAATTATGGTCAAAGCATCAAATCAATGATGTTTCTGGATCTGTGGATAACAAATATTCAAAAGACAGTTGCACCAGCTCCTCACTGCCAAAGAGAAATTAATTTGATTACAGAAGTGGAGCACTGACATCAGAAGCCTCTTCTAGAAAATCCTGGACAAGGAAAGAAATGAGCACAATCTATATTCAGATTTAATGTTTTTTGAGTTCAATTTACTTACCCCTTCACTAGCATTATCCCCTGTGCTGGCCAGCATTTCCTGAAGGGCTCTGACAGATAGTGACTGTTCAAGGACGAAATTACAGACGCAAAGGTCTGGAGGGACATACTGCAAAAATAAATTAAACAGTGCAAGAACAGGTGAAACAGGATAAAAAGTGTGTTTGAACAGGTGTTTATTTTAATTTTTGAACCTATACTTCGCATCTACTCATTTGTTTTTGAGGTACATGCTAATCTCCTGTATGAAAACAATATCAATCCATTCTTCATAAATTTACAACATAGCAATTTTACTTTCCGTAAGCTGTATTCCTCACAGTAAAATGAAACTTCTTCAGGTACAAATGCAAAAACTTTTCCCCTATGTGTTATTGCTTTCCTTTCTTTTAGAATGATACCATGGATATTGTATTTATTCTATAATGTCACTGAAAAAAACAGAAGAGAAGGTATATGATCTTATATCATGTATGAGGTTGATAGAGGATATTTGCAGCAGTAACTAGATAGCTACAATTCAAAATCTTATGACATATGAACTCTTTTAGGAATCTTTTTTTAATCAATATGTCTGCTGTTTTTGAAATATGAAACTTCACAACAGACTTTTTTTTTTTCCAATTTCTTGTCACTGATATGTCCAAAAAAAATATGTCCATGAGAAAAAAGTCTCAAGGGGAACCATCAATGTATGTAAATACATGGCAGACAAGCACGAAGACAGATCCAGAGACTACACAGTAGAAAACAGTGAAAGGACAAGAGAAAATTGATACAAAGTGAACCACAGGAAATACTTTTTAAACCTGACAAAACCCTCCTACTTTTACAGTGAGCATGGTAAACAGTACAACAAGTTGCCCAGAGAGGTTGTAGAGCTTCCATTCATGGAGATACTCAAACTCTGATGTGAGTGTCCTATGCAATCTGTTCTGTCTGAAGCTATTATAAGAGGAGAGTTTGGACTAGATGACCTTCACAGATTCTTTCCAACCTTAACAACTCCGTATTCTATGATGCATGACAAAGATCATGGCTGTGGATGAGCTTTAAAGTGGATACACACTTTTTTAAATCAGAGTGACAAGAAAGAACGAAATTCAGGATAATGGCGCTTTTAAGGTGGTGAAAAGTGAAGAAATAAAAACAATTTAGGAAAATGATGCAGAGGGACCAAAAGAGTGAGATGAGTTCCTCCTCTGTTTGGTTTAACATTCTGCTCTAGTAGAGGTTTACAATTTCATCTCTTCTCTCCTTTCACCCCTCAAGCTCTGCTTATTACCCTGGGGTTTTGGGGGTTTTTTCTTCATATATCTCTAGCATCTTTTTTCAATTTGCCATTTCTAATCTTTTAAAATTCTCATTCAGTTAATCATTCTTGTTCCTGTACATTTAACTTTCTGATTGATAATGAAGTCAGGAGCAACACTTAACACCAGTAACTAACAGGTGACAATGCTTCTAAAATTATCAGTCCAGTGTATCAATATATTTGAACCTACAGCAGTAACAGAAAGATGGGGGTTTAGTGAACTTAAATCTTAACAGCACTCTGGATACTCAGTCCTGAAAATAGAAAGTATTTCAGTTACAGGAATTTTCTTAGTTCAAGAATAGTAGCTTTTGACAGTTCACAGCTGTGCCTCAAGATTTATTTGGAGTCTCTAGGAAATTTTTGCAAACAATTCTAAGATGAAGTTGAGAAGAAAAGCAGAAGGTCCCTCTAGCATCACATTTAAGAAACCATAATTAAATATGCTTGTGAATAAGTAGGTTAACATTCACTGATCAGTTACACCAGTCGAGAGTATCAGCTTCTTACTTTAGCTTCTGATGTTGGCTCCAAAAAGCACAGGCGATTCCCAAGTCCCTCAGCTGCCAAGCAAAACTTCCTTTGTTCTTTGTGAATACTGGCAATACACTGAAGTACTACTTCATCATCCTGTCACAATGCAAAGAACAAGAAAAAGAATTACTTGGAATTTGTACACACACTATAATGTTAGGGAGTTCTGCAACATCTGTTGAAAATTAACACATTATACTTCTAAATCATATAATGCACATATGCAGAGATTCTTTTGATGTATACCTATAATTGATCTACAAAAATATAAGGATTTCTATATAGATTTGTATTGAAGACTTTATTGTTGTGACAAAGACTGCACACTGTCTCCAAGGCTCTTCCAATGTTGTGTCCTTTTCTTTCTTTGGTGACATAAACTGTAAGCATACTTTTACTCAGTTTTTCTCAGCAGAAGTTTTTAATACTTGCAGTAAGGAACATTTATTCCAATTTTGCAAACAACAGTGCTACTTGGTAGCACAGTAAAACTACCAACACTATTTCTCAGAATGCAGAATTCTAACTCTTACTTTTTTGTGTAATGTAAAAATCTCTCTGAACAACCAAAAATCTGAGGGGCATTTTTTAAGAGAAAGTTCAAATAAGTCATTAAACTTGATCCTCCAAAGACATATCTCAATAATAGGAACTTTCTGGAAAAGCACTTTTACAAATTGTTGCATAATATAATGCCAAACATATAAAGTGCCAAGCTGTTTTTCACCTCTTAATATGTGACACTAAGGCTGATATAAGTTAGCCAAAAGATATTATTTTTAGCATTTGAGCTGTGTCAAAGCTATATACCTAATTAAAATAATTCTAGTTTTCCAAAACTTGTCCGCTAACTAAGAAAAACACCACTGAGAGCAGCATGTAGAAACACTTATTTTTATACAGGCATGTAACTGTTCACCAGAAGACACTGGCTGAGAGGTTTTTAAGGGGGCGGAAGCTGATAAAACAGGAGTGATATGATATGTCACTATCCCCTCCAGCTACAAAGTTACACTGGTGTCAATTATTATTATCAAAGCAGATACACAACAGCCGCCTGTGCTGAGCTCTGAGATCACTTGAACAATTATGTTCTAAAAGCAGCACTGCTATTTACACTCCCCTTATGCAACTGCAATACTATGACACTAGCACAGCTTTGGGCATTCAAAAGAAAAGCTGGGAGAGGCAGTCATTTTCACCAGAGGAACTATGTGACACACCCTCGAAAGAGGGAAATCAAAAGCATTTTTTTCACTTGTGTGATTTCACAGGTGTGTGCAAGTTGCAAGGCATTTTTTAGGCAACTCTTCACTGCCTACTAGTTGCTGAAATGGGTAACTATTACTTTTCAGACTAATCAGCAGTTATACACAGCATTTTTCTTATCTAGTTTTGCATGTGGTCAATAGTGGTTTCAACAGTACAGAAAAAGAATTCAATACATTTTTCCAAACAATTCTAAAATGTAGCAATTAGACAGAATTATTACTTAAAATTCTTTCCTCTTGTTGCTTCTGCTTCCATTTCTATAAAATGCTCTCTGAAATTATCAGCTTTCAAGTTCTTTAATAAAGTCATTTTTTGCTTCTTAATCTTCGGTGTAATAAGTTGCAAAATATTGCCAGTTCATTTAAACTCTCACTAAATGCATCCCTTAAGGATTTTTAAAAAAATTTTTTCAGAATCATATCTATTTTGTGGGGACAAATTAGAATATGTAAGACAAAAATAAAGATGTTTGAAACATGTTTCATCATCCAGTTCCTGTATCAATATTTGAGCATACATATTTTAGAACTAAAAATAGTAAAGTACTAAAACATGAATTCATAAATATCAAGATTTGAGATTTGCAACTTAGCATGCACTTATTATTGTATTACATTATTTCTGTATAACTCAAATTGTATTTATTTTCCGTGCTACATTGAAGTTTTCATCATTCCACAGAGGTGTGTATATATAGCCTCTATTGTAATTCCCTAAAAGTTCCTGTAGTTCCCTAAAAAATAAAATTATGCCTTCAGATTTTTTGCAGGCGCGTGTCTTATCTTTCATAGGACAAGGGCTAACAGCTTCAGACTGAAAGAATGTAGGTTTACATTAGATATACACTGGCACAGGTTGCCCAGAGAAATTGTGGATTCTTCATCCCTGGATGTGTTCAAGGCCAGGTTGGATGGGGCTCTGATTGATCTGGTCGAGTGGAAGGTTTCCCCACCCATGGCACCGGGGTGGAACTGGGTGGTCTTAAACATCTCTTCCAAACCAAACTGTTGTATGATTCTACGAATATATGTAAAACTTACAGAAAATGAGAATTAATCAAATAAATGAGCTATTTTCTTTTTAAATCCACCTGCATGAAAGGGCAAGAGTTCCAAATATAATGAAATTAATATTTTGATATTCTAGAATTCAGAAAAATAAGCACTTAGAATTTACACTAGCATCAGAAAAACTTTATCAATTATTAAGTGCAGGAATCCCAAAATACAAGCACAGAATATTTTAGGGAATTTATGCAGCATTCAACACTGATGTTTTATGTTATTACCCTAAATGGCCAGTGTGCCCTTTCCTCTGTGCTACAACACTTAACAAGCTGGGTATTTGCTACGTAGGATAAAAAACTTCAATAATTTTTTAAAAGGGGCAAGAATATTACATTATATGTTATTTCAGAATGTTTTGCAGCAATGTTTTGAAAAGTATTCATTCATGACTGAGGATAAAGAATTAGCAAAGCCTATACAATCTGCAAATGAGACAATTATTCCCTGTTAAGATGATACAGTATTAATATATTCTCACTGTAAAAATATCATTCTGGCTGAGGTATGTAATTGCTTTTCTGGCCTGAAGATGCTAATAGAAATGAGTTTTATGGAGTTGGTACGCTATCATGAAAATGCAGACAATGTTTCAGCAGTACCTTATTTTCAGTACCTAGTTTGTGAACCATAAATTCAAAAATTTAAATGGTTTTGATTTCAGTAAGTGTTAAAATGCAATTTTTCTCATCTAACAGGTCTGATATTTCCAGGTTCTAGTCCATTGATTTGGGATTTGGGGTTTTTATGGGGTGTTTTTGTGGGTGTTTGTTGGTTGGTTTTTAATAAAACAGGCTTAGAGTGGATGGAATCACAGGCAGGAAAGGTCACCCATAAACAATGGTCCACTACAGATGTGTGTTTGTGCAAGAATCTGCTTTTGCTATTCTTCCTGAAAAAGTACACACATTCTAAGCATCATTTACTAATAACTAGTTTCCACCAGTGACATCATCAAGTGAACCATGAGATACATTCTAGACTACCATCATTCTATCTATTCACAAATGCAGATGCATAGCAATTCTTAACTTTTTTATTCTGAATGAAGAGGAAGTTCTCCCCTTCTGTCTGGAAATCTCTTATCTGGCTAAGATTCATCTCTCAGCCCTTTGGGAAAAGGACACACACAAAGTAACTCCATCCCAAATCTAAGAAGGTTTAGACAGTTAAATATGTTGAAATTGCTAAAATATATTCCAGATGGTCTGAAGTGCTGCAGAATTTACCTAGTGTCACAATGTCATTGTCCACTCGTGTGTTCATGCTGCACAACTTTTGCAAAAAGGAGAAAGACAGTTTGGGGGATTTGGGGTTTTTTTTGAAAGTAGGTAACCACATAACTTTGTGTACTGCTAACGTAAATTTCTACTTTCTTTGGCTAGAGCTGAAGCTGTATTCCAAATTAGACTCTATAGTAATGTCAATATACTCTCAGAAACAAAGGTATTTTTAAAATAGTTATGAATTCAATATGTTCTAATTTTAAGAATGAACAAGTTACCAAAATAGAAATTGATTCTACACAAAAATATGTCTTTTGTGAATACATTCAATATTTAAAAACTTTTTTAACAGGAAATTTTTTTCATAGCCTTCAGCAATACAGAATTAAGCAGCATACTATATAACTTTAAAAATGTATTTTTAAAGAACCACAGTCCAGTAGTTCAGTACCAAACATATTTTGTCATGATGCTAGGCTGTCTTCATCCTCAGGTTTCATAATATAAAGTGATGGTGAACTTAAACTGAGCTTCCTGTGACAAAATAATAAGTCAAAACATAAGAAAAATTTATTTTTATTACTCCTTTTCTTGACTTGCTGCAAAGGAATTCAATGGTCAAGGTGAATTATTGTATCGTTGATATGACCTTGCTCCTGTAGAGTTCACTAGTTTTTTAACGCAGAATTTGAGAACAAGGAAATTCCAACAGTTACTGAAACATGTTGTATATATATTCCACAATTTAGAGTTGCGGTGATTTATATAGTACACAAAAATCTTTATAGTGGTTGTATTCAAAAATAGACGCACTTCAATTTATTTTATATGATCAAGCACAGAACCATGAATACACTAATTATATACATGCATATGTTGCTAGAAAATTATACCCTAGGTTTAGTTTATTACCTACTGAGTCAATATCTACCTAATCTCAATAATATTCAGTGCTGAAAATAAACTGATAAAATTGACATGACATTGAAAATTATCAGTTCTATATAATTAATCGACTTTGTTATTATACTACAAGAAGAAAGAGTTTTCTCAAAAGAATTATATATTTTGCCTATAATTTACTCACAGCTGAAACAGACATTCAGGTAGGTACTTTCACAGGAATGACTAACTTTAATACTAAGTGATACAGAATTGTTTAAAAGTACATTTTTCTGTAAAACCATGGAAAAGTTTTATTTGATAATACATGGCTTCCATCACGAAATATATTACTTAAAAAAAAAAAAAAAAGCCAAGACATATCTATTACACAAAGAAATTTGGAATTCCTGGGTTTTTATGGTAAAACAAGCAGGGATATCTAGTTGATGCTCTATACAGACCTGATTCATGTGAGACACTTAGTGATTATAGATCAGTGCTGCAAAAAAATGAACTAAGTAAAAATCCACAGCCACCTTCACTCTTTGACAGACAACTTTCTACTCACATCTCTTCCTCTATCATAAAGTCCAGGATGTAAAGAAACATCTTGAAAGTGTTTGAACACTAGCTACAAAATTATTCTTCTACGGGACTACACTTCTTTAGCATTTTCCGGAATAATCTTGAAAAACAAGTAAAATTCACCAGAAATTGCAATCTGCATTTTTTTTTTCATAAAATAAGCAACTATATGCAGAGTTGACCATTTTCTATCCAAAGATGGATTTGATAAATTTGTTTGCACCCACCAGTTTGTTGTTATTGCTGAGCAGGGCTTACACAGAGCCAAGGCCTTTTCTGCTTTTCCTAAGGCCATGCTGGTGAGGAAGCTGGGGGTGCATGGGAGGCTGGGAGGTGACACAGCCAGGGCAGGTGACCCCAGCTGACCAAAGGGATATTCCAGACCATGTGACATCATGCTCAGCATATACATATATTTCACTTAGAGGAAATAATTGGGTTTTAATTCTATTGTTTATGTCCATATTATTTTTATAAACAGTTTAAGTCTTATTCTAAAAAATAAATAATGCATCATAGCCAGTTTTTACAAAAAAAGGGAATATCATATAGTCATTATCCACCTACATCATGGGTAATACAGCAGCTTTAATAAAAGCTGTAGGTTAGGTCATTGAATTTCTAGACTGTTCTTTGGAAAACAAGTCTAAATCATCAGACAACAGTGAAAATATAGAATTAAGTATGTAGTAAAAGTGCTTTTTCACTTGATCTGACTTTTTTTTTTTTTTTTGCTAAAGTGAAAATCTCTGTCCTGTAGTCAAATTTTACATCTGGTATAAGGCTGAAGATGTGTATGAAACATTTGTCAGACCTATTCCTTGGTTTGCTGCTTTAAAGAAGGTAATTGAAGAAATGTGACTCCGATGAAGCATACCAAGACTTCCTAAATACTAGTATAAAAATACAGTGAGTTTACAATGTGTTTCTCTTGCATAAATCCATTTAAATTATCCATTATTAAAGAGTGCATAATTTACCTAGTTTTCAACTTCTTAGTAGATATAGTCAATTATTACACTAAGTCTAAGACAGAAGCTCCATAATACACCGCTTTAAAGGATTCCGCTACTTCCAGATTTTAAAGGAACAGAACTTTTAAAATATATAAAGTCATACATTATTATTGGGATTTATTGCTTCAGTTATTGTTACTGCAACACTTGGCAAATTTGTATTTTTTCTCCCTTTCACATTGTAAAAATTATTTTCATAAAACTGATACAGATAACAGTTCTTGCATGGCTTATTATTTCTGCTACTGTTCTTCTATTCAGATGAAGGATGTGGAAAAATTCTGGCTGCTGAATTTATTATTTACCAAGGCAACACAGGCTTAACTATTAAGACTTCCTAATTAAGTTCATAAAAATTAAAAGCTTCTTTGATTAAATTTTACTTGGGTTGTTTTGGGTTTTAGGCTATGATCCAGAAAAATAACCTAACGTGTTCATTTACCATCTAGCTAGAACAATTCAGTTTGTTTAGGTTCCTGTACTGCAAAAAAAGAATAATTTTCCTACAATTAAGAACAATTGTGTATCACATGTCCATGCAAATGTCAGATTCAGAGCAAAGTACATAACTACACCAGAGGTCTTGCTTCATGGTCAAATCACTTTTCCTCTGCAAAATAATTGAGGTATAACCCCCAATGAAAAATTCCTTGGGGGAAATTTCCAAAAGCTGTTCTGTATAATATTTATTTATTTGCTAAGCCAGTTCCATTCTTAATAAAGAAAATAATTGTTCATTGTTAAACGATGACTGACACTCATGTATACTATGAGGTACAGATTTGACTAATTGAGGTTATGAATATTTTGGATTTTGTTCTTGTTGAAAGACATTTCTCACTTGAAAAGTAATTTTTATTACAGTTAAAAGCTAGTGTATGAGATGGATTTTTCATTTTGCCTCCTTTTCATCAAGATAAAAGCAACTTCTTTCTTTTTTTCACCAGTCATGAGAAAAGGGAAACAGGAAACAAAGTAAAACCTCAGAAAACAATTTTAAGCCGCAAAAAGACCCAAACCCAAAACACATAGAAACAAAGAAACAAAACAAAAATTAACTGCACCCTACTAGGCTTACACACTTACCTGTAGTTACTCTAAATGCAACCTAGCAGGTCTTTATTGATGAACAACATTGATCAGAAGTCCCCAAACATTACTACAGATGTCTGTGGAATCCTGAGATTCACTGAAGAGTGGGTAGCTATTAGAAGCATCTTTGCCTTACCAAGCACATGGGGAAAGGTACACTACAGACATAGTTATGTGAAGGAGCAGGAACAGCCACCCTCAGTCTGTGAACTTTGAAAGGGAAGACAACTTGTGAACCTCCTCTTTGGACATAAACTAAGGATGTACATAGGAAAAGAAAATTTTCATTGTTCCACAGAGGTGTGTATACATAGCCTCTATTGTAATTCCCTAAAAGTTCCTGTAGTTCCCTAAAAAATAAAATTATGCCTTCAGATTTTTTGCAGGCGCGTGTCTTATCTTTCATAGGACAAGGGCTAACAGCTTCAGACTGAAAGAATGTAGGTTTACATTAGATATACACTGGCACAGGTTGCCCAGAGAAATTGTGGATTCTTCATCCCTGGATGTGTTCAAGGCCAGGTTGGATGGGGCTCTGATTGATCTGGTCGAGTGGAAGGTTTCCCCACCCATGGCACCGGGGTGGAACTGGGTGGTCTTAAACATCTCTTCCAAACCAAACTGTTGCAGGAAAAGAAAGTGTATTGTGTCTTCCAGGACAGTTTCATTGTGTATTCTTTTACTCTCTTTTCTTCTTCAGATCAAAACAATGACGAGTCACCCAGTTCTTCAACAACTCAAATTCTTCTTTTTAAGTTAATTTGACTAATATGAACTTTAATCCTATGCTTCCTTATAAAATTAGAAACTAACAGAATAAAGAGGTAATATGCAATGCATATAATCCATGTTGAAGCTGTGCGAACATTTTAAAAGTTTTGAAATTTAAATAATTATTTTCAAACTTATGTTTGGATATACTTATTTGTCCTAATTCAAATACTCTTATAAGTAACTTTTTACTTCTATTTAACTTAAAAGGCTGGATAACAGGTACTCACATTACAACATTCTATTCAGTATTTCCATGTTTAAGAATTTCAATGATATTGTCAGGCAGCAAAACAAAAATACCTGTCTGTGCCTGCTCATCAGAAAACATAAATTACAAATTATAATAATGGGAAAAAATTTAAAGAAAATGCAAACTGCTAGGAAAGATAAGTTATCAGGACAAATTTAATTATTACCTTGCTTTAAATATGAGACTCAAATTCCATTTCCAGTCATTAAATCATTTTTACTGGTTTTTTCTCTTACATGCCAGCAAAGCAAATGTTTCTTGTTTACAGAACTACCAATTTTGTCTCACAGCAGTTACATTCTGCCTTTCTGCCAGAGACATGAAACTTCTGTATATCTCTTGAGAGCACTTATTTTCCCAACACTATCCACTTATATAGTGAAGATAAAATTTTTCAATAAATACTAATATACTTGCTGCATAAATTAATACTAGAAATATTGTTTACTAGACGATATATCCAAAGATAACCTAAAGCAAGGTTTAATATCTGAGTCAGCTTATGAACCAAAAAAAGGTTCATAAAAGATTCAAGTTATATTTTTCACTTCTGTAATTAGAAAAGCTTATACAGGTCTGCTGCAATATGATAAAATTCATTAGGACCTCCACAGAAAAGTGCATACTGCATGAATATTTTGGTCTCAAAATACAGACATCACAGTCATATAATTGAATCAGGAAGAGGTCACATGAATATATCATCTTAGGCTTTCCTTTGCTTTAAATGTCTATAAATAAATATTCTGGCAAGCAGTATGTGTTAACATCTCAAACAAAGGTGTGCTTAGACACCTCATATTGTAAATCATCACAAAACCCACAAAAAAATTAAAGGAAACCAATATCCAGAGCAGATCTTAAATCAGTGGTGGTGATGAGGAGGTGGATTCTCAGTTTTAGTTCCAGTACTTGCTATTGGTTGGTTTTGTCATCTTTTTATAAATTAAAAGCCTTTATTTCTTTGTAGTAACATATGAAGGCAGGGCCTGTCTGGGCCCTGTCTTCCCCCAGTAAGCATACAAATTTCTCCCAGTAACCACAGCCTGTTCACTGCAAATGAATCCTTATGATGACAGCAGAGTTCTTTGATGGAAATTCACACATCATCCTCTGACAGTTCTCAGAAGATTTTAAAAATAGAGTTGGGGTTTCCGTTGTCAGTCTACTGCTTCAACAGTGGTTGGACCAAAGCCTAATCATAACTCTGGAACATACTCCCATATCTTATATCAAGACATCAGCAAGGCAGAATAAGCAAATATATAGCAGTAAAACACAAAAAAAAAAAAAAAAAAAAAAAAAAAAAAAAAAAAAAAAAAAAAAAAAAAAAAA